>ML787758.1:141547-156095 GCA_009831015.1 Picea engelmannii | reverse complement strand
GTGAAGACCATTTTGTAATTTCCAGAAACGTAGTCTTGAAGGCTTTTGCACAGTTTTCTGTTCATAGTTGTTGAAGTTGATTCCAGCCATTTATGTACCATTTTGAAACTAATATTGGATCGGTACCCATTGGAGAGGGACCCAGAGACATAGCCCAGTGAAGGGGGTGAACTCCGTTAACAATTTCAGTGTTTTGAGACTCTCTTCTGCTGTGTTTTTTATTCTCTGTTTTGTGTTGTCATTTTCTGTATTACTCCATTCTTCTTACAACGTTACATTTCCAGCTTTACGTTCCACTTGAATGTTAAGACAGTCATAGTATGTTGAGCATTCATAATATTACTTTTATTGCACTTAACATTTAGATCTTACGGATCAATGAGGGCCTTGTATTGCAGTTGTGTATGATGAATAGAAGAGATGTGGCTCAAAACAGGTTTTCATTTTTCTCGATTTACGTTTCAAGAATAAAATATATGTGTAATGTGTGTGCACCATTGAATCTTTTCTATTTTTATTAAAAATCTGTTAACAAAATAATTAATTGTACAAGGTTAAAATCTACAATAAATAGATAAAATTAAAAAAAAATTGAGGTCAACAAAAAAACATATAGAGGAAAAATGTAAACACATAAGAATTCATAAGAGATTAGCACTTTGTAACATAAATACTATATTCAAACATATATTAATGGAATCTAAATTTCCCATGTTATATCCATCTGTAGGTATGAATTCATTTCTATTATTGTTGGTAACACCCATTTGTGGTGAATTTAGGACACCATCATGTGTTGTGTCACCTTATAATCCTTTTCTAACAGTAAGTTGCACATGCTCGTGACTTTGCTCATATAATTTAATTATATAGCAAAATTATATAGTTTAGAGAAAATGCTTATTATAGTTTTAATAAAATTTTGAAATAGAAACAAAATAATGTATAAAACTTTGAAATAATAATAATAATAATAATAATTATTATTATTATTATTATTATTATTATTATTATAGGTGTATGAGATCCTCTTGTTTGTAGGACAAGGGACTCCCTCCACACAACAATTTGACTAATAATACAATAATAATAATATATTTAAACATGATTTCATCACTTAAAATAAATTTTATTGACGACCCCCCAAGCTATGAAGAAAATGATTCGTACAGTAACATCCCTAGCCTTCCAGGCCAGGCCATGTTACTCCATAACACACTCTTACTAAGCTCTGAAACCAAATTGTAGCATCCCCAGCTTTAGGTCGTTGAGCTATGCCACATAACAATTCTTCATTTCTACTATATATATTTATACAAATTTAATACAAACAGATACATTTTGCTAATGCATAGAATCATGCGGAAATAACAGTAAGCCTATACATACAACATACACAGGCAATACTCATAATTATAAAGACATGTACAAATACACATCATGCAATTAGACACATAATTGATACTTATCTTTTATATAAGACCACCTACTGTGTGCAGACCTTCCACAAACCTCCCAGCCTTAGACCACTCTTCTCAAATCTCTCAGCAGTGGGTCACCCCCGAGTTGGGACTAAAATCCACCCGGGTAAAGGGATTCATAGCTAAGATGAGACAATACAAACAACGGGAAGGGTTTCATCCCATGAGCCAACTCAAACTACCAACCTACAGTGTCTCATTCCCCACATTCTTGTCCCACCCCAGAAGTGTGCCCCTTCTCTGCTCAACATTCCTTCGACTGACCCACTTCCCTTCCAGGGCTTCAACAATAGGTCAGACAGGAAGTCTCAGAGCACTGTAACTATAGTTGGGCTCCTTCAGGAATTCAATTCCCAACAATTCTCTCACCTGGAGAGAGTTTCTCACAAGCCTAACAACCTGCCTGTTCAATCCCACAAGCTTGACAGCTTGCTTCTTCAATCCAATGCTCTATTCAACCAAGTACTGGCTCAGATGAAGGCAACAACAAAAAATGAAATATGGAACAGGTGGTGGAAGCAGCCACACTCAGGTAAGGAATAGGGCGTTGCACATAATAGGAAAGGTATGAGTGACGGTCAACAACAACAATCTTTGATTTTGGTATAGGCGCAACTCATAACAGAAAGGTACAACACTGACTTAGGTAGGTATGGGTGTGTTGTGCCTCTGATCCAAAATGGATCAAGGAAGGCCTAAAAATCAATGTTCTCAGAACCAGACGAAACTAGCACCATTGTGTCGGGTTCGTCGCACCAATTCTGGCCATATATTGTTTTCCTAAAATGGACACCGTATGCAAAAGTTATCACATTCTGATCGATTTCCCAAACAGGCAAAAAAGTCAACTAGTCAAAGTCAACAGTCAACATGTCATACTGCTGACGTCATCAGTACGACAGTATGATGTGGAAGTGACATCAGCATGATGTCAACATGATACATGGAAACACCAGGAGGTGACACATGTCACTCATTTTTGGCATTTTTCAGAGGTTGATGTGGACCAATAAAAAATTGACACATGGCATTGTACGAACGTGACACATGGAACTGTATGGAAGATACACGTGGCATTGTACGAACATGACATGTGTTTGTACAGAATGTTGATGTGGCAGTCGAACAAATGACACATGGTAGGTGACTGGGCAGTGACGTGCAGTACGGATGTTGATGTGACAGTACGACAACTGACATGGTAGGTGATTGGGTAGGTGACATGGTAGTATGGATGCTGACATGGGATGATGATGTGGTTCAGTCCAATCATAGGGTGACATGTGGCCCAATCAGAGGGCGCTACGTGGAAACCTGAATTTGCCCAATGTTGGCTAGGTCGAATTTTTAGGGCCCTGGTCACAAGGGGCACCATATGACCAAGGGCCCAATATTTGGGGGTTGTGCCTGTTAGGCTAAATTTGGTGGATTTGGCCAAATTTGAAGGATTTAGCTATATTTGGGCCTGATTTTAGTGGATTTTTGCCTAGAAAATGGGATCTGAGCCCAGAAAGAGGGGGGTAGTTGGGATTTTGACCCCCAACTAAATTTCTATATAATTAAGGCATGATTGAGTATTTTTCAAGTTCGGAGACAACAAAATGATGAAGAAATTGTGAATATCAAGCCATTTTTTATGTAGGGAAGCCATTGAGGAAGAGAACTTTGGAGGCCATTTCTGGGAGCTACGCTCAACCTTTTTTAGTGACGTCAGTTGTGTTGGATTCTTGAGGTTGAGAAGAACACATCCAGACTAGTTTGTAATCCATTTGATGCATTTCAGATATACATTTGAAGCATTGAATATTAATAAGAAACCATCCCCCACTAAGACAAAGGCCTGTAGACATAGGCAACCTTGTCGAACTCTGTTAACAATCTTGTTATTATGGGTTGTTGTTCCTTATGTTTAATTTTTGATCTGCATTCTTTATGATGGTTGCAATATTCTTTCATTAAGATCTTCTTCTTTTCTTAATTCCTAAGTGGTAATTTAACACATGCTTAAAACTCAACCAAGTCTTTTAAAGATCATTTTCGGATCAAGTGGTATCAAAGCATGTTGACAGTTGGTTGTTTGAGTTTGCATGATTACCACGGAAAATCTAATTCATGGTGAAGGTGAGCTTGTAGAAGGAGATCCTGAGATTGGATTGAGAAAGAGGGCATCTCAAAGTGAGAAGATGGCATCTGAAGAAGGAATGTCTCAAAATGAGATAGAGTTGCAAAAGACTTTATTCGCCATGTCAGATATGGTAAAGGTGTTATATGATGATTACTTGGAACAGAAGAGGCCTTTTCAAGGGGAATTGTCAAAACAAGACAAAAGTGAAGAAGCAGAGGATCCTCCTAAACCTCCTCCTTCACCTTCTTCATCTCCATCATCTTCTTCTTCTTCAAGTACAAGTGCAACTTCTACCGCAAGAAAACATTCCCATAAACATAAGCATGATATATTATTACTTAAGCTTGATGTGAAGTTCAAATTGCCCATGTATGATGGTGAAGTCAATGCTGAGAGGCTTGATAATTGTTTTAGATAGATGGAAGTTTATTGCAATGTGCAACAAATCAAAGATGAGGCAACCCAAATCAAATTGGCATTGCTTTGTCTTGCAGGCACAACACTCATCTGGTGGTAGAGTAAGTTGCAACATGGTACGCAGTAAGTTGGTAATGTATTTCCATCATGACAAGATTTTGTTTTTGCACTTAGAAAGCAATTTTATCCTTTGGGTTATAAGGAAAAGGCTTTAATTGAATGGAAAAGTCTTAAACTAAGAAAAGGACAAACGGTGCAAGAATACACAGATGAATTTCGTAAGATGGCATTAATGTTAAATATTCCATTACATACACAAGAAAATCTTATGAAGTATATAGGAGGTTTACATGCACATATTCGTAACATTGTATTTATGTTTGGACCTACTAATCTTTATGAGGTTTATGTCCAAGCAATGTATATTGAAGCAGGGAAAACTAGAGTTGGTGTATAAGGGGAATCGTCTTCAAGGAAAGAAGACAAAAAGGGGAATGGAAAGAAAGTAAATTCAATGGCAATGAAGGAAGGGAAGCTCTCTTGCAAGCATTGCAAGAAAGAAGGGCATGATGATGACCATTGTTGGCCATTGCACACAAAGAAGAGACTAGAATGGTTCAAATAAAGGAAAGGGAAGCAAACAGTTGCAACAACAAAATGGCCAACAAACTTGGGATATGATTTATTTGATGAGACTAAAATCACAGTAGTTGGTTTGACAGGTAAAATTGGTGATGGATATGATTCTAGAAGTAAGTTGTTTCATATAAGGGTCATAATGAAACATACAAAGATCGATACATTGATAGATAATGGATCTCAATCTAACTTAATTTCAGAAGAAGTGGTTAAGAAATTGGGATTAAACACTAAGATGCATCATAAACCTTACTCACTTAAATGGATAATCAACAATAATAAATTGCACAAAACAAAGCAATGCACTTTAAAGTTTTCAATTTCATCAAAGTTTGTGGATGAGGTAACGTGTGATGTGGTGCCACAAAATGAATGTGGAATGGTCTTAGGAAGCCCTTATTTGTATGATTGCAAATCAATCTTCTACAGGGAACAAAATCAATATAACTTAACTAAAGAAGGCAATGAATATATGCTCATCACATAAAAACAAATCAATCTCTTCAAACAATGGAACAATTAAGGAAGGCATCTTATGCAAGTAGCACACCTATAATTGTGCCAAGTAAAGAAGTTGATCTTAAGAATGAACATGAGATGGTTGTAGAATGGAAATTTAATCATACTTTTCTTCAAGATAATTTAATTTCGTGCAAGCACATCAAACATATTGGTTCAGTTTCAGTCATATTTCTGATGTTATCATTGCTAATGTTTTCAACATGGATTGTAGTGGCTTTAGTTAGATGTGAATGAGTTCAAGTGGCTAACAATATGCTTTCATTTGTGATGGTTGTTTTGCAATTGATTATGATGTGACAGGTGCACAAGACAGAGTTTAAAGACAAAGGACAAGTGGGGTGGCCTATCCCGCACTTGATGACTGGTTAATACCCTTTTGGAGGACCAAAAGGTCTTAGTGGGGAGGCATGAACCAAAATGGATCTAGGAAGGCCTAAAAATAAAAGTTCTCGGAATCAGACGAAACCAACACCATTGCAACAGGCTTGTCGTGTTGATTCCGACCATATATTTTTTTTCCGAAAATGGACACCGTATGCGAAAGTTATCATGTTCTGATCGATTTCCCAAACATGCAAAAAAGTCAACAGTCAACAAGTCGTATTGTTGATGTCAACAATACGTCAGCATGAAGTGGAAGTGATGTCACCATGACATCAGCATGACATGTGGCAACACCAAGAGGTGACATGTGTCACTCATTTTTGTCATTTTCAGGGGCTAATATGGACCAATAAAAAATTGACATGTGGCATTGTACGAAGGCGACATGTGGCACTGTACGGACGCAACATGTGGCACTGTACAAAGGTGAAACATGGAATTGTATGGACGCAACATGTGGCACTATACAAAGGTGAAACATGGAATTGTACGGACGCAACATGTGGCACTGTACGAATGTGACACATGGTTGTACATAATGCTGACGTGGTAGTCATATGGATGACACATGGCAAGTGACCGGAAAATGATGTGGCAGTACAGATGCTGACATGGCAACTTATTGGGAAAGTGATGTGGCAGTATGGATGCTAATGTGGTAGAGTGACATGGCAGGTGACATGAAATTATGGATGGTGACATGGGATGTTGACTCAGTAGGTTGTCGTGGCTCGTGCCAATCAGGGGGTGACACGTGGCCTAATCAGAGGGTGCCACATGGCATCCTGAATTTTCCTAATGTTGGCTAGGTCAAATTTTTAGGGCCCTGGTCACAAGGGGTGCCAGATGACCAAGGACCCAATATTTTGGGGTTGCGCCTATTAGGCTAAATTTGGCATATTTGGCCAAATTTGGAGGATTTAGCCAAAACTTGCCCTAATTTTAGTGGATTTTTGCTTAGAAAATGGGATCTGATCCAAGAAAGAGGGGGGAAGTTGGGATTTTGACCCCCAACTCAAATTATATATAATTAAGGCATGATTGAGTGTTTTTCAAGTTCAGAGACAACAAAATGATGAAGAAATTGTGAAGATAAAGCCATTTTTTATGTAGGGAAGCCATTGAGGAAGCAAACTTTGGAGGCCATTTCCGGGAGCTACGCTCAACCTTTTTTAGTATTGTCAGTTGTGTTGGATTCTTGAGGTCGAGAAGAACACAACCAGACTAGGTTTTAATCCATTTGATGCATTTCTGATGTAATTTTGAATCATTGAAGATTAATAAGAAAGCCTCTCCCACTTAGACAAAGGCCTGGAGATGTAGGAAACCTCGTCGAACTCCATTAACAATCTTGTTGTTTCGTATGTTTACTTTCTGATCTGCATTCTTTATGATGGCTGCAATATTCTTTCATTAAGATCTTCTTCTTTTCTTAATTCCTAAGTGGTAATTTAACACATGCTGAAAACTCAACCAAGTCTTTTAAATATCATTTTTGGATCAACCTCCCAGAAGGGATACAGTTTACTGATGAAAACATAAATTACATGGTAGCTGCATGAGTGAGTACAGGCTCCAAAGGTACGTGAATGATGTCAAGGTTCAACAATGAAGAGAATGATTGAGTGCATGAATTCTTTGGTCAACCAAAAGAATGGTCCCCTGCGTGAATGTTGAGTGCCTCTGTGAATGGGGGAAGATGGGAAAACAAACTATTTTCCCCACATATATTTGCATGTGACCTGATTGACACATGGCTCTCTAGGAGTGCACTTTCTCTCCACTTGTGATTCATTCCACTTCCCATAAGACTTAGGATAAAATAATTATCCTCACCGTAGTCTTTAGGAAATAATAATATAATATTCTCTTGGAGTTAAGCCCTCATGCTTCGCCCTTTTTCCTAGTCTCATAGCCCCTCCCTTTCCCTTCCAAGTGGAGTTTAGTCCCCCATACTCTTTTATCGCGGTTGTTCTACACACAACAATGTATTATGAGTGTTTACATATACAAAAATAGGCTCACTGGCCTTTAGCATCTAGGTTCTCCGGCCTAATCACCCAAGCCTTCTGGCTTATAATAAACGGGCTCACTGGCCTACAAAACATATTCACATTTACAATTGTGGTTCGGTCTTGGGGTGTTACATCACTATGTCTTTGGATCTCACATAGCCTCGTTCAATCTTTAATGCACCATAACAACAATGCATCACAACTTCAACATTTAGAGTGCTAGGAAAATAGTGAACTGGACTTCCTAGGCTTGTTGCACAACCAAGTAGAGAAAATTTAAGGATCCATAGTTATCTTATAAGTCTAGAAACCTTGTTGAATCTTACTAATTCTTAAAATGCCAACTATAAAACGTTTGGCGATATTTTTGTAAAAAAATTCAAAATTTTAAAGATTTTAAGTATGGGGATAATTTAAAGGATGAAAAATTATCTTAGAATGTAGAAACCTTGATGAATATTACTAGTCCTTAATATGAAAAGTATAAAATGTTTGGTGATATTTTTGTAAAAATATTCAAATTTCTAAGGATTTTATATCGCTTCTATAAAACTTGGGCTATTTTTAAGGTAAAATAATTTTAATCTATAGAATTTGAGTGAATCACTTTTAGAAAAAATGGAAATTAGCGAATTGATATTTGGGAAAAAAACATGGAAAATTAGCCCATGGGATAAATATAGCCCCTAATTTTTTCCTTGTTAAAGTAGTTTCTAGAAAACTATGGTGATTTATTAAATAAAATAATTTTATCCTATAAAATTTTAGCGAATCGTTTTGGAAAAAGATCGAGATGGATGAATCTTTATTAGAGAAAAAAAAAAAGCCAATAGAAAATTTTAACCCCTACAATTAACCTTGCAACCACCCCTTGCAGTCCATCATGCTTCACCATTCACATGTAAACATCTTAATACCATTAGTCTATATCTAACTCTTGATTTACACAGTGCCAACTAGCATACATGTCATTGCATAAAAGGTCTTGCACACCCAACCTAATGAGTGAACAAGTTTAATAGAGACAATATATACCCAAATCAACCTAGTTCCAAGACTAAGATGGTGGTCATCTCATCAATATACACGACATTGATCTCAAAAACTACCTTCCTTAATCATTTGATCCTTCTTCTTGTCAAAATATAAAATTGACAATCATAGAATCACTCATTCATATTCATTTACATAATAAAGAATGGAGTGATGGAGTAATATAACATTTGGGGAATTCTAATTATACATATTCATGCATTCGTTAGACTCTCATTTCTTAAATTGTAATCTTTCCGGGGTAAACTTTCACAATAATTCTTTCACATGTTTAAAGTCATACTATTTTCACAATGCTTTAATTCATGCTAACATTGTAGCTCATTTTTGCATTGGCAATACACTTAAGTTCATAAATTTTTATTACACATTGTTGTTATTGATGATTGTTACCCTATTTTGCAAGGTAGATGTAGTGTGCTTCAAAGACTTGTGTGACTAGTGTGCTTACATTTTCTTGTAAGTTGTCAATATATATATACATCATAATATATATGTAGGGTTTAGATGTATGCTTTCGAATGATGTATGATTTGGAATGATGTGTTAGTTTGAGTCCGTAAGGGTTTTATCACTGGTCTTGATTAATATAAAAATGCATTATTATAGATTTGTAGGGTTTATAGGTATGATGATTTTGTAAAGATTTTGTTAGACGATGGAGTTATTGATGCAATGTATGGTCATGATCTTTTATGATATTAATGGAATTGGATGTTGATTTGATTTTTTATTTATTTATTTCTATTGTATTTTGATATTGTGAATATGTTTTTTTGGGTTTTGTTGTGTTGTGATTTAGTGATAATTTTGAATAATTGTTTTGAAAATAACATAGGTTTAAATTTTAATGTGTATACTCCTTTTATATATGGGGTTTGTTGGATGTTAGTTATTGATCTTGGGATTTGTGTATGTTATATTGTTGATATAGATTTCAGATATATCATTGTAATAGTGTTTCAAGGTACAAACAACTTCTTATGTGTAGGGCATGTGGAATGTTGGTTATTGATCTTGGTCTTTACACAAGTTATATTATTGATATTGTTGATATATGTTGGCATTGCTTTATGCTGATCATATAGGCATTTAGCTTGCCTTATGGTCTCCTCCAATGTTTTGGGATCATCATATTGTATCTTGTCACTGATGAATGGTGGCAGCCCACTCAAATACCTCTGAATCTTAACAGTCTCATCCTTGATGAATGAAACATACTTTAACAACTCCAAAAACCTTCTTTCATATTCGTTAATGGTCATACTCCCAAGCTTGAGTTCAAAGAACTCTTTCATTTTCTTGTCATAGTACCTCTTAGTCAAGTATTTATTTTCAAAATACTTTTTGAATTCTTTTTTTCCTCCTTATTGTGTTGCACCTGCACAAGTTGATCCCACCACATGGATGTTTTTCCTTTGAGTTGGTAGATAACAATTCTTCCTTCTGCGTAAGAAGAATAATTATGTAATTGAAAATAATTTCTCATGCCCATCAACCATGTCTCTGCATCTTCATCCTTCTTATGCTCACCATCAAATGTAGGAGGTTTGATTTTGTTCATTTCTCCCTATAGCTCATCCACCCCAGTCCTCTTCTTATGCTTCCTAACAGGGGATGAACTTGAGCTACTAGGTGTTCTCATATTGGAATGTCTTGGGGAATGATGGTGATGTCTACTAACACTCATTGTTCTTCTTTTCTCATCAGGAGGCCTATGACTTCCTAATTTGCTTGAGCCACTCTCCTTAACCATTTTTTTTTTCTATTCTGTTCAATATTTTCATTAACTTCAAAGTTCATGTTGAAGTCCTCCCGTTGCTCCTTGGATTTCATAAGCCTTTAATTATCAGCTTTATGGCTTTGGACATACTTTTTCAATTTTTTAATTGTCTTCGCTAAGTTCAAGTTTTCTTCCTTTCCTTCTCCATGTCCAATTGAGTTTGCACCTTCAATACCCATATGGACATCCATCCCTCAGATCTCACCTTCCTGGTTGTAAGCCCCTTGTGTTTCTTCCATCTCTCTACAAAAATGTGTAGCCAACATAATCAGTTAGGCTAATTGATTCAACAATTTCATGAAATTATGAGCCATTCTTGTTCAATAATACATCATAATTCTTTCTTCTGATTTCCTAAAAAATTAATTGTTCAACTCAATTTTCTGGGTGAACAATTATATTCTACTGTTCAATACCTTTCCAACTACTACTCCCTTTCTCAATTCTGAGTCTTGAGTAGATAGTTATGGATATTTTAAAAAACAATGTATTTTCTGTGAGGTCGATCCTTGTACAGTTGTTGTTCTTCTTCAGAGTCGAGTTAGCTCTTGGAATCATGTTGTATCCTCTCTTTAATTTTACAGGCTCCTGTAGTTTTCCTCCAACGCAGGTCCATACAAACAAAAAACCCCACGGGCTCCTTCTCTAAGCCCTTTTATGTCTTTAAAAACAATTTCCGGGCACTAATCCTTTTCCTTTAGCCCCCCATCTCATGTGACCATGGGTTGTGACCAAGTGATTAATTGAAAGGCACTTATCCGAAGTTTCGGGGCTCCGGGAATTCGGGCTTCGGAGGTTCTGCCTACACCATACATCATTTCCTCTGAATGCCGAACTAGTGAACTCCTGAACCCTCACTCTTCGGAGCTTTACTACTTTGGCGCTCTTGAGCTTTGGGCTTTGGAGAAGTTCTCAGCATAACACAACAACTCTCTCGAATGTCTCATTTCCAAATAGCTCCACGTCACTCTAGGTGACATCATCACGCTGCATCACTTCGGTGCTTCGGGACTTGAGGACTCTGGGACTTCAGAGGATCTCACACCAAAACACATCAAAACCCCCGAACGCCGAACTTTCGAACTCCCAAACATTGTTCTCTGGAGCTTCGGAACTTCGAGGCTCCAGGAGACTTCTCCACACTACACCACAAATCTACCGATGCTAAATAGTTGATAATCTATAGCCACACGTCCTAGACAACGGACGGTCCTGATTTACTCCGAAGTTCGGGACTTCGGGAGATTTTCTTCTAGGAAAATTAAGAACTTGTTCCTCCCAGAGTTCCCAACCTCCCAACTGCTGTGAGATCTGCGGCTCAAACTCGCATGTGTGCAGATCCGATGGCCTAGATCTGTCCCTCACCAAATCCAATGGCCAGGCGTCATTCCCCCATGATCTACGTCATAGATTCACTTCAGGACTTTCAGAGCTTCAGGAATTTTACCTCCTTTTCATCCAAGACTTAAAAACTACCGAAGCAACGGAGTTTGAATGACTTGAGGGGTTAACCGCTATGCTCCTTTTCCAGATCTAACGATTGTGATGGATTCAGTCCCCTCCCGAACAAATCTCGTTTGTTCTTCTTCTCACAAAGAGATATTTCTCTTCTCTAAGTTTGAAACTTAAAGAAGTCGCCTGCGCACTCCTTGCACTTCAATTTCAACCCATTCTAGGCCTGAATTGGCCTGAACAGGTATTAAATTACAAAACATTCACCACTTTGGTCAGTTTCCTCCAATTTTCCATGAATTTAACAACAAATTTTTTTGGGGCTTTTGCCCAATTCCACGCAAGTGAATCACCTCAACTTGCTTGGCCCATCAAGGCTCATTGTTGGAAACTGGGGCTCTGATACCAATTTGTAACATCCCCAGCCTTCTAGGTCAGTCCATGCTACTCCATAACACTCTTACTAAGCTCTGAAACCAAATTGTAGCATCCCCAGCTTTAGGCCGCTGGGCTATGCCACATAACAATTCTTTATTTCTACTGTATATATTTATACAAATTTAATATAGACAGATACATTCTGCTAATGCATAGAATCATGCAGAAATAACTGTAAGCCTATACATACATCATACACATGAAATACTCATAATTATAAAGACATGTACAAATACACATCATGCAATTGGACACATAATTGATACTTATCTTTTATAGAAGACCACCAACTACGTGTAGACCTTCCACGAACCTCCCAGACTTAGACCAAGCTACTCGAATCTCTTAGCAGTGGGTCACCCCCCAGCTGGGACTAAACTCCACCCAGGTAAAGGGATTCTTAGCTAGGCTGAGACAATAAAGAAAACATGAAGTATTTCGTCCCAGGAGCCAATTCAAACTACTAGCCTACAGTCTCTCATTCCCCACATGCCTGTCACACCCTAGGAAGTGTGCCCCTTCTCTGCTCAATAGTCCTTCAACTGCCCCACTTCCCTTCCATGGCTTCAACAACAGGACAGACAGGAAGTCTCAGAGCATTGTAACTACAGTTGGGTGCCTTCAAGAATTCAATTCCCAACAATTCTCTTACCTGGAGAGAGTTTCTCACAGGCCTGACAACCCGTCTCTTTAATCCCATGGGCCTGACAACCCACTTCTTCAATCTAATGCTCTAGTCAACTAGGTATTGACTCAGGTCAAGGAAACAACATAAAACGAAATATGGAACGGGTGGTGGAAGCAACCATGCTCAGGTAAGGAACAGGGCACTGAACATAACAAGAAAGGTATAGGTGATGGTCAACATCAACAACCTTTGAGTTTGGTATAGGTGCAACTCATAACAAAAAGGTACAACATTGACTTAGGTAGGTACGAGTGCACTGTGACTCCCATGAGGGATATAGTTTATTGTTGATAACATGAAGTAAAGGGTAGCTGCAGGAGTGCATGCAGGCTCTAGAGGTATGTGAATGATGTTGAGGTTCAACGATGGAGAGAATGGCTAAGTGCGTGAATGCTTTGGTCAACTAGAAGAATGGTCCCCTACGTGAATGGGGGAAGATGGGAAAACAAACTATTTTCCCCACATATATTTGCATGCACCCCGATTGACACATGGCTCTCCAAGAGTTTGCTTTCTCTCCACTTGTGGTTCATTCCACTTCCCATAAGACTTAGGATAAAATAATTATCCTCACCATAGTCTTTAGGAAATAATAATATAATATTCTCTTGGAGTTAGGCCCTCAAGCTTCGCCCCTTTTCCTAGTCTCATAGCCCCTCCCTTTCCCTTCCTAGTGGAGTTTAGTCCCCCATACTCTTTTATCATCGTCGGTCTACACACAATGATTTATTATATTAATGATATGAGTGTTTACATATACAAAAATAGGCCCATTAGCCTTTAGCATCTAGGCTCTCCGACCTAATCATCACACAAGCCTTTTGGCTTATAATAAACTAGCTCACCAGCCTACAAAACATATTCACATTTACAACTGGGGTTCGCTCTTGGGGTGTTACATCACTATGTTTTTGGATCTCACATAGTCTCGTTCAATCTTTAATGCACCATCACAACAATGCATCACAACTTCAACATTTAGAGTGCTAGGAAAATTGTGCACCAGACTTCCTAGGCTTGTTGCACAACCAAGTAGAGCAAATTTAAGGATCCATAGTTATCTTCAAAGTGTAGAAACCTTGTTGAATCTTACTAATTCTTAAAATGCCAAGTATAAAAAGTTTGGCGATATTTTTGTAAAAAAATTCAAAATTTTAAAGATTTTAAGTATGGGGATAATTTTAAGGACGAAAATTTATCTTAGAATGTAGAAACCTTGATGAATCTTACTAGTCCTTAATATGCAAAGTATAAAATGTTTGGTGATATTTTTGTAAAAATATTCAAATTTCTAAGGATTTATATAGCTTCTATAAAATTTGGGCTATTTTAAGGTAAAATAATTTTAATCTATTTAATTTGGGTGAATCACTTTTAGAAAAAATGGAAATTTCTGAATGGATATTTTGGAAAAAACATGGAAAATTAGCCTATAGACGAAATATAGCCCGTAAAAACTATGGTGATTTATTAAATAAAATAATTTTATCCTATAAAATTTTAGCGAATCTTTTTGGAAAAAGATAGAAATTGTTAAATCTTTTTTAGAAA
>ML787758.1:111636-135425 GCA_009831015.1 Picea engelmannii | reverse complement strand
GAGGAAACTGAAATGATCAGTGTTATTGCCCCTTTCAGGATATATGGACCTGTAGAGGATGTGAGAATTCCTTACCAACAGAAGCGTATGTTTGGATTTGTAACATATGTTTTCCCCGAGACTGTCAAAGTGATACTAGCTAAAGGAAATCCTCACTATGTCTGCGGTGCTCGTGTTCTGGTTAAGCCATACAAAGAGAGAAACAAGCATGGAGACAGGTTAACTAAATATATCATAAACAAGCTTGGTTTTGTTTATATCTCTTATGGTAGTAGCATGTTGTAGCTTCGAAGATTTTCTTGCTTTTGAACTTTGGCATGTTTCAGGAAAAATGGCGATAGAGGAGAACAATATGCAAGATACTTGTTGCCGTCTTACAATGTAGATTCAAAGGACTATGATCTATGTCCAGGTTTGTATTCTGATTAACAGAATGTCTTAAAGGGACTTGATGAGATAAATGGTTTAATTAGGTTGCAGCAGCTGGGATGAATTCGTTAAATGTTGGAATCTGTTTTATTTCAGCTCCTAGACTGTTTCAGAATGCGGAACTGATCAGAAGGCATATAGAAGAGCAAGAGCAAGCCATCGAGTTGGAAAGACTACGCCTGACAGAGTTGCATCTGGCTGATCATGCACAGAGGACTCAAAATAGCATGAGTCTGCAACAACAAAATTCATTTTCTAATGGGCTACTCAATGTAGAGGAAGAAGAAACTCATGTTTCAGAAGGTTAGAAGTAATTATAACTCAGGCTAGGCTGTTAATTGTCCAATAGCTTATTAGTTTCATCTTGAATAGTTTTTATCATTCAAATTTTTTCCTCTTATTGTTTGTTATGTGAAGGCTGGTTTTATGATCTTTATCTTTATGCTAATGGGATATATACCGTTCTTATTATATAATGGTATCTTTATGTTAATGGATATAGTTATATGCTAAAGATTTTAAGAAATGAAGATTTGTTCTGGGGATATTTATTAACTAGAAATTGTTGGACTAGATTTAAGTGATGATTTTTGTACAATCCGAATGTCCTAGAAGTTTTTTAGTATGCTGAATCTATTTCTTCATTCAAAAATGAATTTTAAACAACAAAAAATAAATAGTGATTAACCATTTCGTTAGCAGCTAGCCAACGCCTTATTTATATTGCAGGATTTTGAAAAAAACCTTGTTTTGTTTATATTGCAGGATTTTGAAAAAAAAAAACTATTTCGTAAAACAGCTAGCCAACCCCAACCCCTTATATAACCCCTTATATAATGGTTAATTGAACCCCAACCCCTTATATAATGGTTAATTGATTGATATTGGATATGGGTGAAAATACTTTCTTCCTCGACCTTCACCTCCTCTCTGAGATTCAGTTTATATTTTTTTGTGCAGACCTCAACAACTTCGATCCGCCAACGGATCACTTTGGTTATCTGCTGGATGTGCTGGATAGTGAGCAGAATCATGAAGTAGAGCCGAAACAACAGAAAGTCGACAATGACGAAGAATGGTAAGAAGGATTAACGGTTTGTTTGTTTGTCTGTGTCAATGAGGTAGAGTGACATGTTTTGTTTTGTTTCAATGCAGCGTTTTCGTTGACAAGAGAAAAACTCATGATTTTTGTGTATGTGAAATCTACAGCAACGGGCACAACCTTCCTGACAGCCCTTTTGCGTTTTCTAATGCCATTAAAGCATTGCCCCATCCCGAGAAAACGAACAACTTTTCCTTTTTCGACACCAACCCAGCACAGGAATCATCAACATCCATTATGACTAAGGAAGGGACTTGTTCCATGTGTCTCGGTACCTTCTAACTAATGTGCTGTTTTTTTCCCTTTAATATATATATGTATTCGATCCAGCTATTTCTTACTGTAGCCTGAAAGGTCCTTTCCCTATTTATGCAGATTCCATTGTGGAGCAGGTGCGGTTAGAGTGCAAGCATGTAAGGTGACACATTGGAAACTCCAAGAGTTACCATATTTCATTAGAATTTGAAGCGTTTGGCCATGCAGTTTCAGGTGCCTGGAGGCAAAATATCATAACTAATCTTCTGCTGAGAACACAGAACTGAACAGTGAACATGACTCACTTCTAGTAAAAAAACGGAAGGAGCGAACAGACAAGTAGGAAAAATCAATACAAGTGGAAGCAGCAGATCATATCATATCATTCTTACATAATTATCATCGCATTTTTCGATGAAAAAAAATTAGCATAAAGTTATACACAATTGGATGTAATTAATTATACCCAATGCCCACCAATATAGAGCAGATGCTTTGGATATGATTATGCAATTGCTTAACAAATGTGAATAGCAAAAACACAATTAGACAGATTGGTAGCTGCTGCCTGCTGGTGCAATATAGGTAGCTGGATCTGTCTATTATTTGTTAAAATAACAACCTTGGAATATGGTGCAATGAATGGAATATGTTTTATGGGTTTTAGGTCCCTTCTCTTTATATCTGTAGATATCTTTGCATGTGGCAATGGCAGAGCAGACATGTCAGGTATGTGTGTGGTCAGAGACAGGGGGGCAGAAGCTGATGTGATGGATTCTCTCTTTATAAAAAATGATATGGCCCCACCCATGTCATATCTATTATGCTGCAGCAGCTGCCTACCTCACATGCCTGCAGTGCTTACTGACTTTAAGGGCCAGTCTGGACAAAAGTGTCTATGTTTCATTAGTACGCCTATGACGAGCCTCTTCGGTACGCACAGCACACTTTTGAGTACTTTCTCGTATATTGCGCGAGGCCCACAGCAGAGTACTTGATTGAATTGCAGCACTAATATTCAACACCATTGGTAAACGGCACAAAGCCTGTACTCCATTTACTGGCTCAGCTCCTGTATTGAAGAATATACATGCGGACTTTAGGGTTCACGCCCACATGGCCCTCCTGGGCAGCACCCCACCATATATATAAAGAGAGAAAAAGGATGTCCTGACTCTGGTGCCCAGAAAAATGCTGCAATGTTTATATTTCCTGTCACATAATCAACTTTCACCATTGAACTCTAATTCTTTTTATATTGAATGGATCAATTTAAAATCATGGCATCACTGAAAATAACAGCTATTTTGTTTTTTTTTAATGACTTCAAACTGAATAAAAATGCAGTTTATATTCAATGCCCCTTCGATCCCAAATGAATAATAAAAAATGAGAAAAATCATAACCAGTTACGTACAATAGTCCAGCGCTGATCGGAATTGATTTAGGGTACACAGATCATAACAACAACATAATAACAAAAAATAAGAGTATGAACATAATAGATACCATTTATATTTTCTACTTATAGCCCAGGGTCGCTTGACGTATTCAAACTCTGAACAACGTCAAGCATACTCTCAGTTGACTTGGTTTAAACAAACGGACTTATCCAATTGATATAATTGTTTTATGTTTTATTTTTATTTTTATCTGAATTGCGGTGACAGTTTGAGTGGGCCTAATGGTTAAGAACATGTCTTTCCTCTTAAGAGGTCACAGGTTCAAATCCAGAGGGGGTAGGGTAGTATGTATACCTTCGTAGACTTTACCAGTCAAATCGTTGGGCGGAGGGGGGTCCCTTGTTCCACAAACAAGGGGATCTCATACACCAATTTGGTGTGCTAGCTTAGCTGTGACCTTAAAAATAGATTATTATTATTATTATTATACAAAATCACAGTTTTCTGTTATTTAAACTCTGCTGTTCTGTTATTTAAACTCTGCTGTATATATGAGTAAATTTCAGACAAATATATCTTTAAAATATTCTTGAAAAAGAATAAAAACAAAATATTTCTAAAATATTCTTAAAAAAAATAAAAACAAAATATTTTTAAAAAAGAGTAAAAACATAAAACATTTAAAACTAAACTAAATTAATAGATATAACAATATCTGATTAAATTTCAGACAAATATATCTCCAAAATATTCTAAAAAAATAAAAACAAAATATATTTAAAAACTAATAAAAACATAAAACATTTAAAACTAAACTAAATTACAGTATTCTAGAATAATGATTCTTATTTATAAAATCTAGGATATTTTACATTTCAATCTAATTGTCAAAGTTTACTAGGTCAACATTGATCTTGATTAAAACATGAATTTTTAATTATTTTTTTAACCATGTAATTAAATCTATTATAAATACAATCCAAGTGTTTGAACAGTACCTTACCTTACGTATACCTATGCTTAAAGTAAAACTCTCATTAAAGCTGAATTTTGTTCACTGGTAAGAGAAAACTACTTGTTATTAGCTAATAAACCTAACTCATTTTAATATATTTAATATTTTAAAGATAAATTAAAATATACAAAACATATAACATATGCCATTCAACATAACAACAAAATAGAGCTTTAAACTAATTAGACTCTATCCACTAGACATAAATCACAATATTCCAAATGAATTTAGGCTAATATGACTCATCCTTATGTCCTATGTAGTTCACCAAGTTGTATTGTAAACAAATCGATTGTATATGACTCATCCTTATGTCCTAGTGTTTCCACATCAACCAGGGACAAGGAGAGTGATAAGGAGAGTGCTATAGTACCTTTTTGTAAGTATCAAAAATATTAATTATGAACAGAATTTACAAGAGAGATTGAACTATTCCAATGTCCAAAGAGACAATGAGAGTCTTTTGATATCAAAAACACAAAAAATAGACCTTTTAGAAAGGGGAAGCTAGGCTAGAGAACGCAACATAAGTCTTATGAACTAAAAACCATAAATCTCAATAGGTCTATATCCACTACTACGACTCGCTATAACATAAGAAATTAGATAGCAAAAATAAATATTAAAACTGGAGAGTCTGCGATCACTGAGCACGAGGAACCTAAAGGGGAAAGGTACTCGAGCTTCCTCGACGAACAATAACATCTAATGATTTGGCACCAGGTTGACATCCAATAGGAGGAATGAAGGCAATGATGATTATAGGGGTGAAATTTTGCCCATGGGCAAAATTAAGGGGCCTTCAAATTTTTATTGGGCGATTTTTTTGTATTGTAGTGGTTTTTTAAAACTTTTTTCATTCGCCCCTAATTTATTTAAAAAAAAAAATCGTATAGAGGGTTAGCCCAGGTTTTTAGGAGGGAGATAAAAAAAAAAATTAGCTCGTGAAATTTGGAGTTGCAATCTTCCATTTGCTCAATTTCCAGAAATATGAGAATTTCTGGTAGAACTTCACCCTCCCATTTGGCATAAATCAAGTTTTATGGTTTAATTCGCCCCAATTTCATGGTATGGGCAATCACAATCTTGAATATTTTGTTCTCCCGATTTCCAAAGAGCAAGGGGATTTATGGGAGCGATTTGGCCCTCCCATCGGTATAAATTGTACAGGATTTGCCCATATGTGCATTGGATTCAAGTCAAAGCCTTATGATGCATGTTCTCATCTCCAGAGGTTCTTGAGCGTCGAGCGGGTTAACACGATTGAACTTGAGGTTTTTTGGGTTTCTCCTAATACACAACGATGTCTTTCTTCTATTGTTGCAGCATAGAATTGATTAAGTTCACCCTCGTCGGCTATTTGAGGTAATTCATCTTTATCCCTTTGTCATTGCATTTCATGACAATGAGACATTTTTACAACACCACATCCGCCCATCATTTATTCAAATCCTTAGATCGCTTTGGAAATAAAGTTGCTTGGCACATATTAGTTGTTAAATTTCATGTAGAGGATATGATGTAGCTTTCAAATGGTTTATTTGAGCATTGTCTTAGCTATCAGTTAATTAAAAATCTCTCCTCTATTATATGTTTGTATAATGCTTATGATAAACTAACATCTTTAAGGGTTGTCTCTCTTTATGATTTAGCGTGTATGTCAAACAAATAAGCAAATTTACAAAATAATTAAAAAGAATGCTAAATCCAACATGTCACTTGGCACATATCAATTGTTAAACTTCATGTAGAGGATATAATGTAGCTTCCAAATTGTTTATTTGAACTCTGTTTGAGCTATACCAGTTAACTACAAATCTCTGCCTCCATTATATGTTAACGAACCTTTTTAAAGGTTGTCTCTTTTTAAAATTTAGTGTGTATGTCAAAAGGTTGTATCTTTTTAAATGGATAAATTTACAAAAGAAGTGAATAGAAAGTCAAAGAAAGTCGAGGCTCCAAACATGTTTGTCATATTAAAAAAAATATCTTTGGTCTATAATGGACCCCAGTTACAGGGCTTGGCTTGCCAAATATGACATTTAACAAAACTGAAAATTGAAATCTTTAACATGATATTTATTTACTTCCCAAATCTACAAAAAATTTACAACTTGAGGAAGTGACTCCAAATTTTAAAGATTATGCATCAATGTTACCAATCAATTTTATGTCATCCACACTAATGTACATGTATCATAGAGATGAAAACCAATGTCTAAGTATTCAAACTCTGTAAGTAATATGAACCAATATGTACAATGAACTCAAGACTTGACTACATGGTCATATCGTGTGATCGACCCTAAAAAAAAATTAAATGGTGCAATGATGCAAGGTTAGATAAGGTTGTGGAGGTGGATAATATATTATTACACCTATAGGGATTAGATGAAACCATAAAATAACAAAACGTTGGCCCAATGCACTACCTTGTCATCTCTTTTGGTAATTGTAAAACTCTATAATTTGGGACAGTCATGGACAAGGTTACTGGACAACAAGGTGGGGGTGACAATAAGGCTAGAAATAAGGTCGTTGGGGCCTTTTTCAAGTCAATTAATATTCAAATATGTGGTGGATAAAATTTGCAACAAAACATTGTCATAAGGAGGGGTCACACCAACCCTGCATACACTTTACTCCCTACAGAATGGGGCAACAAACAAACTTTTGAAATAGTAATGAAAGGGGAACACCCAATAAGGAGGCTAGGTTGTTTGGCCTCCTTTGAGGTCATTTGAGTGAAAGATATATATCATATTAATATAACCTAAAAACGTTAGCAAGAAGTTGTGTCAAAATAGCACTTCATAAAGATTTGGCTCCACATTTTTGGACAATAGAGTAAGTCCTCAAATGCCAATAAGGGAGATGCAATAACGAGATTTTATGCTAGGTCGCTAGAGCATCTAAGGAATTGATTTTTTGTCATGCAAGGGGTAAAGCTAAGATCCTTCCAAGTGCTGCAATAACATATGGTTCTTGAAGCAATCATTCTAAGAAAAAATGCATTAAAGCATCCACAAAATTGTCTTTCTTCTATTGTTGCAGCCTAGAATTGATTAAGCTCACCCTTGTTGGTTATTTTGAGGTAATTCATCTTTATCCCTTTGTCATTGTATTTCATGACAATGGGACATTTTTGCAACACTGCATCTGTCCATCATTTATTCAAATCCTCTGATCACTTTGGAAATAAAGTCACTTAGCACATATCACTTGTTAAATTTTGTGTAGAGGATATGATGTAGCTTCTAAATGGTTTATCTGAGCACTGTCTTAGCTACCAGTTAATTAAAAATCTCTCCTCCATTATATGTTTGTATAATGCCTATAATAAACTATCATTTTTAAGGGTTGTCCCTCTTTATGATTTAGAGTGTATGTCAAACAAATGAGCAAATTTACAAAACAATTAAAAAGAATGCCAAAGCCAACATGTCACTTGGCACATATAAGTTGTTAAACTTCATGTAGAGAATATAATGTAGCTTCCAAATGGTTTATTTGAACTTTGTTTGAGCTACCAGCTAACTACAAATCTCTCCCTCCATTATATGTTAACGAACCTTTTTAAAGGTTGTCTCTTTTTAAATTTTAGTGTGTATGTCAAACAAATGAATAAATTTACAAAAGAATTGAAGAGAAATCCAAAGAAAGTCCAGGGTCCAAACATGTTTGTCATCTTAAAAGAAATATCTTTGGTCCAGAATAGACCCCAGTTATAGGGCTTGTCAAATCCAATATTTAACAAAACTGGAAAATTCAAATCTTTAGCATGATATTTATTTATTTCCCAAATTTAGAAAAATCTTACATCTCGAAGGATTTCTAGTGATTTCAAACAATAGAGAAACATAAAAAAAAAGGACAAATTTAGTTTCATTTCAAGCGCACGAGTTAGAATATTTTTAATGTGTGATATCATATCTTCGCAAGCAGGTGTCAATTGGGTCTAGCCCAGTGATCCAAAAATTATTAGACAACACTTATTTCTTTACAATATATACATGCAACATCTAACTTGATTTAAAATAATTTCTTGATCGTATTGAGGTGATTTGAAGAAAAATGATGATGTGCTTCTTATCCAAAAACTTATAAAATGATGATTAATTTGCAGATTTTCGAGATGACACAACAGACAATAAAATAACTCAAAGTACACATATGGATGACATAATTAATTTCATCTTCAAGTCTCTTTAGATAATATGATTGTTCTCCATCATCTCAAAATACCAAATTACATTACAACATGGGTTTGTAAAAAAACAATTTAATGGAATCTCTTTATTTCCACTACTCAAAACAAGAAAATGAGTTCACCATTATAATCTTTGCAAAATTATGAGAAATTAAAGTATAAAGTCAACCAAATTCTGAACTGGTTCAATTACACTCTCTTTACATGTCAAACGATGCACTATGACGCTTATTAATGACAATCTGGACTAAGACTTTTACAAATAATTTATGATAAAAATATATACCTCAAATTCATACTCGCAAAAAATCGTGAAAAATGAGTATAAAGTTGCCTATGTGTAGTCAATATACCTCATGGCACATTTTTCTATGCAATACCAAACTTAGCTCATTCTTTGCACGTTAATTTATGTAGTCTGTACTGTTGGATCATGTTGTCATTGATGTTAATGGTTTGATTTATTGATGTCATTGATTGATGTCAAGTGATTGATTGATGTCAAATGATTGATTGATTGATGATTGATGTAATATAATATGTATTGTCCTTGATGAGAATGCATAGATGAAGATGGATCAATGAATTGTCATTGATACATGATGAAGATGAATCGATGTGGTTTCATTGGTATATGATGCATTGTTGGAAAAATGTATAGATGACTCATTATTGTCTTATCATAATTGATAAGGTGCACAAATGGATGAACTCCAAAGTGGTCTCCTTATGGTGAAAGCTCTCGCGGGAAGACACTTTGTGGATTGCGTTATCCCAGAAGAGTGGTTGGAGGACCCATGCTCTCATTATTGTATTATCATGATTGATAAGGTGCACAAATGGATGAACTCCAAAGTGGTCGCCTTATGGTGAAAGCCCTCACGAGAAGACGCTTTGCAAATTGAGTTATTCTAGAAGAATGGTTGGAGGACCCATGCTTGTATGTAGAATAAAGAGATTAAGATCAAGGAAATTGTTGGTGAAACTATCCTAGATGTATAGTTCTTGTCATTCCATTTCCGGTGGTATGTAGAACATTGCATAACGCCTCACGGTTAGAGAGTTATGTCCATGAGAAGTTGGAGACCCCAGGTTTGGGTAATGGACCCAAGTTTGTTTGATGGGTAATGGTACGAGTTATGATATATTTTCAGACAATACTATTCTATATGAATAGTACATGTCATGCCATTTCTGGTGGTATGTGGAACGTCACATAACTCCTCACGATTTGAGAGTTATGGTCTTACGAAGTTGGAGGACCCTCACATGTCATCTACAAGCCCCAAAAGGTCAAAGTAGTCAAAGTGGTTTAAGGGATTTTAAAAGGTAAATAATATAGTGAAGTGATGAGTGTACTATAATTCAAAGTGAATACAAAATAAATTATTTAAATAATAAATTTAATGGAGAAATTAGAAGTGGGTTAACCCTAAAATAAGGAAAGTGGGGCCAAGTGACCTAGAAGATCTTTTTAAGGAAGCTACTTGGAGAGTATAAATAAGAGGCAAGGCTCTCTTATTTTAATAAAACTTGAGAATATTGAATATCTATACGTGTCTGAGGTAAACAAGGATATCTAAGCTGAAATTCTGAGGAAAGGTAAAGAAAAGAAGGCCGAAATGCAAGGAAGGATAAATTCTTTTGATGGTGCGTTCTAAGGTATGTTATTTATAGGTCATCTCACCATTTCCGCTATAACATTTTTTCTATAATAATTCAAACCGTGAAATTTCTATGCCATTGAGAAAACATACCCAAGTATCTATGGTAAAAAATTCATCTTTTGGGTCGTTGTATTTTGGGAGTTACACTTCGTGGAAAATAGAGTTTGTGGCTAGTCCTGAAACTAGTCAAAAATAGGTATTTCGGGTAAAAACGTCATATATTCTTCATAAAAGATCCAAATTTAGTGAGACCAAATGTGTTGGTTAGGGTACAGGCTGTAGTATGTTGTGTAACAATTTCAGATCAATTCAATGAATATTTTGTGCGGGCCATGCTCTACAAGGTCGCTCTCTAGAATAAGCCAAAATTTAGCAAGGTATGCCATTTTTGCTATAAAGCATTTTCTGAGAGGTTTCAAGTAGTGCCACCTGGAGGAATTTCATAAAACACACTGAAGAAAATTGTGTATCAGTTTCATATCTTTATTCATTATAGGTACAAAGTTATGATTATTTCAAGTTGGGGTTGTTGACTAATCCAAAACTAGTCATGGTTGAGACAAACCGTTGATGAGTTGGCACATACATGAGGTGTATAGTTGATGATGTTGGTACATATTGATGAGTCATTGTTGATGATTATTTGACACATGATTGGTATATACTTGGTACATGGTTGGATGCACTTGCTTATGGTACAGGTTGATTACAGGTTGTTTGACACAGGTTGGTACATGGTTGATGTACTTGTTTATGTTGACATATTGATATCTGTTGATGATTGTTGCCTCATCTCAGTTGGTGCTGAGAATGTAAGCTGAGTCTTGCATATAGAGTTGGTGCTCTTGTAGATTTGTACTCTATTCAGTTGTTGCTGAAAAACCTCCGGATTGAAGTCCATAATAAAAAGAAAAATTGTACATATATCTTGTGTTCTTTGTGTTCCTTGTGGAGATGATTTGTTGATGATATGTTGCGGATATATGTTGCTGATATGTATTCACATCTAACTGATTATAAATGACAACAATGAGTAATGAACAAATGTTGAATGTTAACTAAGGAGTTTTTGTGTAAGAGGAAAGTTTTGGGAAAATGATCCCCACACTCATTCACCCCCCTCTAAGTGTGGTAGGTGTGTCCAACATGTACAACCTCAGGATTCATGCCTACAATGGATAGTGTACCACCTCGATATTTGTGCCCTCGATCTGTGTGCAAACATGAAAATTAGTTCCCTTAATATAGACCATAGACCTCTTAACTCCCATCCAGAATCTGTGGTCAACATTAAATGTATTGTTAGGCAGGTCTCTAAGAAAATTGCACTTTTAGAGGCATTGGTTAAGTGTTGGCACATGTGTGTGGCAGGTCGGGGATTCGAGCCCCATCGATCATCGATTTATCCATTGTTTTTTTGGTATATGGTTTGAACTCCCCGCGGAACATACAATGGTCACAGTTATATGATATACACCATATAACTATGGGTTGAGGGATTAAGTTGTAGTATACCTAGGGAGGTAATATGGGGTACCTAGGGAGGTACCCAATGAGAATGTGGTTATGTATTATTTGTGGAAGTCATTTAATATATGAGAATGTGGTCATTCAATGTAAGGTGGACTAGGTCCACTATATTAATAAAGACCCACTATGGTAGTTAAATGTAATAAATGTGATAAGACTTTCTAGAAGATTCCTAGGAGATAGATAGAGCTATATAAAGAAGTGTAATCAATGTAATGAAAAACGGTGAAGAATATTGTGAATGTATCAAACATTGCTTGAGGAGTATTATCCTTCCTTAAGGATTAATATATGGTGTTACCATACCTCTTAGGTTTTCTCTATTTCTTGTATTCGATATTTGGTGAATGGTTTGGATTATTCTTGTTGATATTTTGGGTTTATTTTGAGATTTGTCTTCAGATCTATTCATGTACTTAACAATTGGTATCAGAGCACTTTACTTGGCCAAATAAGGGGAGAATATTTTAGCTCTTTTTGCAGATTTTTTCTAGGGGAAAAAGAGGGCGGCGCACTTCAGGTTCATATCTGAAACTTATGAGTATAATTTGGCCAAACAAATTGGATATTTGAATTCTTCTCAGAAAAATACCTGATTAAAAAAAATCAGTCGAAACGGAGTCCGGTAAGTAAAATTATGAGCATTTTAAATTCGATCATTTTTTAGTGTTTTTCCGGAAAAGCCGCGATTTTCTATCATAAGTTATTTTTAAACCCTAGATTTTGTTGCATATTTCTTTCAAGAATGATGCATTTTAATGGCAGAGATGATGGCCCTAGTATTGAATAATATATCAAAAATATAAAGTCATCGCGTGGCTTCCTATGACGAAATGGACTATGGATAAATTTAAGGGATGATGCTCTTAACTGGTGGTTTGAAGTTAAACCTGAAGATATTTCAACACTTTTAGATAAAGAATATGAAAAATTATTTTTAGACAAGTGGGCTCGTTCCAAGAGTAAGGACCAATGGTTTATTTTCAAGTAGAAAATTTATATTACATGTTCATGGTTGTATTCATAAGGAGAAGGTTATTATTTCTATTAACTCTAGTTGCATCCATAATTTTATCAATGTTCAGTGGGTTAATAGACTGCAAGTTCCTGCAAAGAATATTCAAAGCACACAGGTTGATGGTGAAAATTTTAAAATTTTAAAATATTTGAAGCTCAGTATGGATAAATATGTGATGCATTTAGATTTTTATGCTATGGATATGAATGACATGGATATTGTTTTGGGATATCCTTGGATAGAATTAGTGGGTACCATTAATATTAATGTGCAAACAAAGTTTTTGAAGTTGTGGTACAAGAAAAATGAAATCACATTGCAGGATGTGTCTTTTAGCAAGACCAACAGACCCACCGCAACAAACACATAAGTTATTGCAGACTCCAAAGTTGAATCAAAGACAAAGTATACAAAAGGAGATGAAGCAAAACCATAGGAAGGACACAATCAAGAAGCTAAGGAGGTCATTGACTCAAAGGCACAATGTGTTGCATATTTGAAAAAAAGAAAAAATTCCTACAGTTGTTGTATATCGCCATCCACATCATATAGAGACACAACAATCATCCATGAAAGAGCGTGACAATCACTACATTTATGCACCAACAGGGAACCAGAAAGAAAACAAATCAAGAGAAGGTGCATGGAGGACTCCTAGCACTACGGGAAGAGATCAAGCTACAAAAACAATCCCATGGAAACCTTGACATGATGCAGAGCAAGATAAGGGTGACAAGGCAACAAATGGACACCACGTTCGACTTCCATTGGGATGGATGCATGGTCGTACTTGATACAAGTTGACTATATTGTTTAGCCAATCATATTGTATGGTTTCTTCTTGTGTTTCGAGGACGAAACATGTGAAGGAGGATGGAATATAGTATACCTAGGGAGGTAATATG
Source organism: Picea engelmannii (assembly GCA_009831015.1). Classification (NCBI taxonomy): domain Eukaryota; kingdom Viridiplantae; phylum Streptophyta; class Pinopsida; order Pinales; family Pinaceae; genus Picea; species Picea engelmannii. Next base: position 121,891 of record ML787758.1, on the reverse strand, counting down.
GGGTACCTAGGGAGGTACCCAATGAGAATGTGGTTATGTATTATTAGTGGAAGTGATTTAATATATGAGAATGTGGTCATTCAATGTAAGGTGGATTAGGTCCACTATATTAATAAAGACCCACTATGGTAGTCAAATGTAATAAATGTGAGAAGACTCTCTAGAAGGTTCCTAGGAGATAGAGAGAGCTATATAAAGAAATGTAAGCAATGTAATGAAACATAGTGAAGACTATTGTGAATGTATCAAGTAGTTCTTGTGGAGTCTTATCCTTCCTTAAGGATTAATATATGGTGTTACCCCACCTCAAGGGTTTTCTCTATTTCTTGTGTTCAATATTTGGTGAATGGTTTAGATTATTTTTGTTGATATTTTGGGTTTATTTTGAGATTTATCTTCATATCTATTTAGGTACTTAACATAGGCCCTCAACCCTTTTTTTGCCACCCACTACAATATGTAAGTTTAAATAAAAATGGTGCCTACTATGGTTAAGAACCACTTATATATCGCATTGGTAACAAAGGTTTGGTAAGGATTATGGAGGTCACAGGTTTGACCCCCGTCGACTCCATTAACTTTGAATACACTTAAACCATAATTGGCCAATGGGAGGTCACCACGTAGAGACCTCTCATTGGTCTGAAACTGCCATGTGTCAACCAATGATTAGTCCACATGGTGGTATAGATGATGAGTCACTTGCCAACATATCTGCCCAGTCAACGTATGATCATGCCACACCATGATGACTTATCCTACCAATTGTTTTACACATAAAATATACAAAGTCCACATGTCACCCTTTAAGTGGTTTCATGTGGATCGTATGGCCTCCCACGTTGTCCGTACAAATGACACGTGGAAAATTTTTATTGGTCCAAATGTATCCCTGAAACGTCCATTTCTGGGTGACACATGGCATGCTCTGGTGCTACCATGTGTCCCTACTAACATCATCCTCTGTCACGCTGATGACACATGCCCCTTTGAACTTGACTTTTTCCCCTGGTTTGACTCAAATTTGACTGGCCATAACTTTTACATACGAACTCCGTTCGAGACAATTTTTTCACTGTTGGAAATATATATTCTATCTCTATGCATTGATGGTGTTTTAGAGAACATTTTAAATAATTTAATTTTAAGTTTTATGGATCCTATGGGACCTCTATAAGCGTTCCATATCCTTCTATACCTTTGTGAGCATTCCTTAGATCCCTCTGGATCACACCTTCGCACTGAAGAACTTTTGGACCTCCAAAAGTATAGATATCCAACAACTTAGGGATGATAACTCTAACTCACTCTTCCATCTTGCTGAAATGATCCTCTCCAGTAACTTAGTGATTAGGATTCTTCACTCTTCCATCTTGCTGAATATTATATAACTTAGTCCTTATCTTGGATCTTCGATATTAAGTATGAGATCAATGTAATTCTGTCTACTACTATGGCTCCGACTCTAGCCATTGGCACTGTCGCTAATAACTTTGGTTCTGGCTCATAGATTCCTAGACAAAAAAAGTCATGTTCACTGTATCTCTACAATACTCGTATCTTGTATTCAACATCCCTCTCATATTCTACCGTTGAAGATAGTCTATCACGACCAATATGAAACCAAGTCGAATGTTGATCTATTCCTTGCCCTTTTTGGACTTGTTGTTTCTATACTGCTGATGTATTTGTAGGAGTTTTCGAATGAATGCCCTGACCATTACTCTCCTACCTTGAAAAATGACTTGATATGTACTTGATTTGCTTCTGCTCAAGGTATACATCCACAAAAACATGAAATAGTATTTTAAATATGCTTATAACATGCACCTTTACAAATACGCCTCTCAAAAAGATGATTATTTCTCATTTACCAGCTCTAGAAAGTTTTTCCTTACATTGATGCCCTCTCTGCTTTTGATTTACATGTTCCAACTGCCTACATCTTTCTGATCCTTCACCTTCGGTTCTTTAGAATCAATAATGTTAACTTAGAAAATTCAATCCATATGCAATCATTTAGCTATTGACAAGACAATACAATTTCTTATATTGTTGTCGAAAGGCCTGGAAATCGAGATTCCTCACTTTAAAACAAAGTGGCTATATAGAAATCCTTTTTGCAAGATTCCTCTCACTTATAACAATATGTAAGATGGCTATATAGAAATCCATTTTAACGAGATTTCTTTCACTCCAACAATATGTAAGGTGGCAATATAAAAACTTTCTTACAAAATTCTTCTCACTCTTATCAACATATAAGGTGGAAATATAGAAATTTCACAAAGTCCCCATCAATCTTATAATTTCACAATGAGTGACTTACACACCTTCTAATAGAATTTAAGAGATATACACATATGCATGTAAGCTTACAAATATACATATTTACAATGAAATATTTTCTAATGAATGGTTTATTCATGGAATCATCCTTCCCTTGGTATTGGAATGAGTCTCACAACTTCCTATCTCTGAAAATGACTCTGACGCTAATGTTGAATCTAACATTGAATTTGATGCTAAATATGATAATGAATCTAAGAAACCATTAGACCAAACTATAGGCCTTACCAGTAACCTATATAATCTCTCCTTGTGAATACCAAACGCTATTTTTGTGTCTAGAGTAGCTTCCATTGAATACACAAGTATCTGGCCATTCTGGAATGCAACTGCGTAGCCTTCATATTCAAAAGCCGCAACTGAGAGTAGGTTTACCTTCAAATCTGTAACATATAACAAATGTTCCATTCCCAAAAATCCTCCCGAATTGAAATGGAATTTTACATATCCATACCCTCTTATTGTTCGTCAGGTGTTAGTTCCAGATCCCATTGGAATATTGGTTGTTGTCATTGATGTCAACCCTAGTCATTGGTTGTAGTCATTGATGTCAAACCTAGCCATTGGATTTTAGACCCCATAGTTGATCGAAGTAAATAGACATGAAGGAATTACACATGCAGAGACAACACAAATGGATGTATAGTATAATTCATGCCACTTTCTATGGTATGCGACATGACACGTGGATCCTCACGATTGAGGAGAAAAGAATTTTAGAAGATAACAATGTGAATTGAAGCATAAACTACATGTCGGCCCTAATGTTAAAAGGAAGTGAAATAAAGGGTACAAATAAATATCATTATACATTCATTTTAAACACACACAAGTTTGTTAATGAACAAGGAGATATAAGTCAATTTCAGAGGAAATATGAAGTAAAGAAGGCTGAATTTGAAGGGAGGATGAAGTCTTTTGGTGATGTGTTCTAAGGTATGTTATTTACATGTCATCTTACCATTTTCGCTATAAATTTGTTTCTAGAACGATTAATATGGTGAAACTCGGAGGCTATTGAGAAGACATATCTAGGTACCTGTGGTAAAAATTTCGGCTCTTTATTCACTATAATTTTGGAGATACACTCTGTGGAAGATAAGGTTTTTGACTAGTCCTGAAGCAAGTCATAAACAAGTGTTCTAGGTAAAACAATCATAACGTCTTCATAGAGAATCAAAATGAAGTGAGACTGATTTCATTTGAAAGAGTACGGATTTTAGTTTCATTTGTACAAATTTCAGAATTTTATGTTAAATATTGAGCGCAAGACATTATGTACAAGTTCTCTCTCCTGAATAAACCAAAATTGAATAAGGTCTACCATTTTCTCTATAACTCCTTTTCTGGGAGGATTCAAGGACTGAAACTTGGAGGAGTTTCAAAGAATACATTGAGTAATATTATCTACAGGATCAGAGTATTCCAAGAAGTGAAGAATTGCATAAGTTGAAGAAGTCTCAAGAAGCATTATTAGGTTCTATGTGATGGTTGGTTTATGGTGATAATTTAATGTAAAGTTTTATTATCTCTCATATATTCTTGGGTGGAAGGAAGGGGAAAGGATGGAGAGGTCAACCCTCTCTTGATATTGTAGGATTGTATCTTCCTTTTGGAGGTTTATCCCTCCCATTATATTTGGAAGCTGTAGCTTCCCTTGGAAGTCATTACTTCCCTTGAACAATAATTATTGATTATTTCTCATATATTGTGCATGGTGTATTGTGATGTATTAGTGTAACTCTTCTACTATTGTTCATTGCTCATTGGATATAATTGAATATATAATCTGGTTGAAGTATAAGTTGATTTTTTTTTTTTAAATTGTACTTGATACTGATTCACCCCCCTCTTAGTATCAACAATTGGTATCAGAGTGGGTTACCTTCACTACAGTTTAACCATTGGAAGGAAGATCCTAAGAAGAAATGGAATATGACATTCCAAATGGGATTCCACCATTTGATGGAAGAAATTTTGAATACTGGAATAATAGAATGGAAACTTACTTGAAATCTCTTCAGTTAGATGTTTGGTTCTCAGTTGCTTCAGGATACAATGCTTTGAAGAAACCAAAGACTGCAGCTCAGAAGGAAGCAAGAAGGAACAATAAATTGGCAATAGATACCATCATGGATGGATTGATATATTTAGTGAAATCCAAGGTGGGATCATGTGCATCAGCAAAAGAGATTTGGGAAAAGCTACAAGACATTTATGCAAGGGAAGAAACAGAAGAAGAAGAAGAGGAAGTTGAAGCAAATTACAACATCTGAGATTTCAAAAAAGAAAATAGAGGTGAGTTCTTTTGCTTTAATTGTGAAGGAGTAGGACATGTTGAATTTGAATGTCCTTATCCAAGGATTGAAAGAGATGATACTAAAGAAGAAAAGTCCAATGAAGAAGAAGAAAATCATGAAGTAGAAATGATTCAACAAGAAGATAAGAATCTTAAAAAATTGAAGCATGTTGAGATTGAAAATAACAAGCTCAAAAACACACATAGAAAACTAAGAAGTGAATTGGGTTGTTGTGAAAAGACAATTGAAATCTTGAAGAAACAATTAGAAGAATTTGAGAAACGAAGAGAAGAAACCATTTCCTTGAAAACTCTACTCGAATAAGCAAGAAGAATAGGAGAAGTAAGAAATATCCAAATGATGAAGAAAGAAGAAGATTGTGAGAAACTTGAACAAGACGTTGTCTCATTGAAGAAGAGCTTAAGAAACACTCAAGTGCCAAAAGACTTAACACATCTTATATGCATGGGTGAAACTTCATACAAAGAAGATGCAAATAACAACAAGAAGGTTGAAGAAATCTTTACACAAACAATTGATGAGAAGTGGACCAGGATACCAGAAAGAAGGAATGATTACAAAATAGATGAATATCCAAGAAGAACTCCTACCTTTAGGAATCAAAGAAGCTTCAATTAGTATGAAGAAAACTACATAAGAGTAGATCATGAACCCAGATGGACTACATCACAAAGAAGGTCACTTACTCCCAGGTATCAAAATTTCTTTCTTGGTCATTGTTATACTTGCAAAAATTTTGGACATAAGGCAATTAATTGTAAAATAAATGAAAGGAACAACTATGAAAGAAACATGAATGGTGTAAATAGAAGATATGGAAAAAATCGTGTATTTTTCAACAAAAGTTATAATTCATTTTCCCCATTGATGGACAAAAATATTGTATGCTACAATTGTAGTTTTCTTGGTCACAAGGCACAAGATTGTAGATATATGAATGAATATGGTCCTATGCCAAATGTCCCTATGCCAACCATAGTATGGAGAAGGAAAGAGATTCCAAACAATGAAGATTGTTGAATAGCATTGACCGTCGAAGAATGTAAAGAAGAAGATGAATGGTACATAGATAGTGGATGTTCTTCACACATGATCAGGGATCAAGACAAATTCATCACCTTGAAGAGAAAGGGTGGAAATGTTGCATTTGGAGATGAATCATCTGCCAAAATACTTGGAAAAGGTGTAGTAGATCTTGGAAGCAAAAATGTAAAAGCAAAGAATGTGCTATTGGTTGAAGACTTGAAGTATAATCTACTCAGTGTTAATAAAATGTGTGATCAAGGATATACTCTCACGCTTGTCTCACAAAGATGCAAAATCAAAGAAGAAGGTTTAGGAAGATTGGTTGCAACTACAACAAGAAGACCAAGTAACATATATGTCCTAGATCCATGAAAAATCTCCAAGGAAGAAAGAGACCATAAAAATGAAGTGTTATTAAGTGCTATATGTTCAGGGGGAGCAACCCTAAAGAAGAGAGTTACCTTGATCCGTAGGATCTTTTAATGACTTATGGTTGAGTTTTAATTTTGCATGCGTTAATTAACCATTTGAGAAACTTAGTGAAAGAATGAGGAAAGAAGAGGAATTATGACAACCATATACATATATGCAGATCTGAAATGAAATAATAAACAACAAACCATAACACGCATATTGATAATGGAGTTCGGCACAACTTTGCCTACGTCTCTGTGCCTTTTCTTTGTGGGGGAGGCTTCTTTATTTCTGCTCAAAATCTCAAAATTACATCTCTGTAATGCCAAATGGCTACAATACTGATCTGGTCATGTTCTTCCAGATCTCTAGAACCATGCAAAGAAAATGGCACGGAAAACGGACGTCTGGAGCTCCCAGAAATGGTCCGATAGCGTCTCCTCCTCAAAAGCTTCTCTGTCTCAAAATGGCTTTGGCTTGGCTTCTCCTCAGCATAATTCTGCTATGAATGCCCCCAATGCTATCCCCATGGCCTCAAACAGACCTTGGTTATATAGCTGGGAAGTTAGTTTCTCATCTCCAACTTCCTCCAAGAAGTTAGGCTCCAAAACTACCCAATAACTCCCAAAAACCATTAAAAATAGGCTTAATTATCATTAAAACCCAAAAATTGGTTATAAAACCCACTTTATAGTTAGATTTGGGCATAATCCCTCTCTTGCTCAGCGCGCGCCCCCTTGACAGGGTCATATGGGTTCATATGGCCAAGCGCTAGCCCAAAGGGCTAAGCGTTGGCCCCTCTCCATACAATACTTTGCAATATATTTTATAATGTGGGTTTTACAACATAAGAAATAATTTGGTGTATTGGCAAAGACCATTTATTAAGGTGTTGGGCTTGGTGGTGGTCATGGGTTCAAAACCCATGGACCCCAAAACATATTTTTTTAAAACATGCCACTTCAACTGATGACTGGGTGCCACGTGGCTGCCCATGACTGGGCCACGTGGCATCTCCCCATTTGACGGATTAATGACACTTGTCAACCATTGACTAGTCCAGTTGCCTGCCACATGTCTGCCCTGTCAGTGAACCTGTCCAATCACCATCATCCAGAGAGTGCCACGTCATCTCCTGCACAGTCAGCATGCTGATGTCATCAACATTGAATTTTTGACCAGTTGACCTTTGACTTTTTACCTGTTTGGGCTTCCGATCAAAATGCGATAACTTTCACATACAGAGCCCGTTTGACAAATTAAATATACTGCCAAAATCAAGAAGATGAGACAGACGCAATGGCATTGGTTTCGTCAGATTCTGAGCACTTTCATTTTTGAGCATTTTTCAAGCCCTGTCAGGCTTCTGGATCCGATTTTGGATCACACCTCCCCACAATAAGACCTTTTGGTCCCTAAAAGGTCACTGACCAGTCAACAAGCTTGGGATAGGTCACCCGACTTGCTCTCTGTCTCTGAACTCTGTCCTGTGCACCTGTCTCATCAAGATCAACTATAAAACAATCATGACAACTAACAATATATTGTTAGCCATTTGAACCCTATTACATCTTACTGAAGCCACTATCATCCATGTAGAAAACATTGCTAATGACAGTATCAAAAAGACGACTGCAAATGAGCTGATATACTTGAAGTATCTGCACGACATGAGCTTATCTTGAAGCAATTTATGATTGATTTTCCATTCAACAACCATGTCTTGTTCTTGCTTAAGATCAATTACTTCATTTGAAACAATTATTGGTTTGTTGCATGCTTGCACTGCATTCGTTAATTGTTCCATTGTTTGAAGTGTTTTATTTGCTTTAACATGATGAGCATGAACCACATAATCATGACCTACTTTAGTGAATTGATATTGATTCTTTGTCCTATAGAAGATTGCCTTACGATCAAATAAGTATGGACTACCTAAGATCATTCCACATTCTCTTAAGGATACAACATCACAAGTTACTTCATCCACATACTTAGATGAAATTGCAAATTTGATTGTGCACTGTTTTATTATGTGCAATTGATGATGATTGCTTATCCATTTAAGTGTGTAAGGCTTATGATGAGTTTGTGTTTTTAATCCCAATTTCTTAACCAATTCTTCTAAAATTAGATTAGATTGAGATCCACTGTCGATTAATGTGTCTATCTTAGTGTGTCGCATGATTACCCTTATATGAAACAAGTTGCTTTTACAATCAATATCTTCACCATTTTTACCTGTCATACCAACCAGTGAAATCTTAGATTCATCACCTGAATCCGATCCCAAGTCTGTGGGCTTTGATGTCGTTGCCACTGTTTGCGTTCCCTTCTTTTATTTGAACCACTTTGGCCTCTTCTCGGGATGCAACTGCCAACATCTGTCCTCATCATGTCCCTCTTTCTTTCAATTCTTGCAAGAGGGCTTTCCTTCCTTCTTTGCTACTGCATTTGCATTCTTTCCATTTCCATGCCTTTTCCTCTTGTCCTCTTTCCCTGAAGACGATGATTCCCCTGACACATCTGCCTTCCCTGCTTCAATATACGTAGCTTGAACATAAACCTTATCAAGGTTAGTGGGTCCAAACATGAAAACAATGTTTCTAATATGCACAGACAAACCTCCTATATACTTCATAAGGGTTTCTTTTGTTTGCAAAGGAATGTCTAACATTAATGCCATTTTTCGAAATCCATCGGTGTATTCTTGCACCGTTTGTCCTTTTCTTAGTTTTAAAGATTGCCATTCAATTATTTCTTTTTCTTTATAACCCAAAGGATAGAATTGTTTCCTAAGTGCAGAAATGAAATCCTTCCATGATGGAAATACATTACCCACATTTTGTGTTCCTTTTTGCAATTTGCTTTGCCACCAGATAAGAGCTGTACCTGCAAGTCTCAAAGATGCCAACTTGATTTGTGTGGCCTCATCCTTGATCTATTGCACACTGCAATATACCTCCATCTGCCTGATCCAGTTATCAAGTTTTTCTGCATTTACTTCACCATCATATATGGGCAACTCAAATTTTACATCAAGTTTTAACAATGGCATTTCATGTTTATTCTTATGAACATTTTTCTTTCCACTAGATTTAGAACTTGAACCTGAAGAAGAAGAAGGAGAAGAAGGAGGTGTTGATGGAGGTGAAGGAGGAATCTGAGGATGGTCCTCTTCCTCTTCACTTTTTCCCTTTGAAAAATCACCCAAAACAGGTCGCTTCCATTCCAAGTAATCTTCGTACAAAACTTTCACCATCTCCGACATAACAAGGAATGTTTTCTGGAACTCTTTCTCATCTTGAGAAATCCCTTCTTCCGATGCCATGTTCTCGTTGTGAGAAGCTCTTCTTATCAATCCAATTAATGGATTCTCTGCAACAAGCTCGCCTTCACCACGCTGTAGCTTTTCCCTGGTTAACATGCAAAACTCAAATCCAAACGTCAACTAGCTCTAATACCACTTGATTCGTAGGATCTTTTAATGACTTATGGTTGAGTTTTAATTTTGCATGTGTTAATTAACCATTTGAGAAACTTAGTGAAAGAATGAGGAAAGAAGAGGAATTATGACAGCCATATACATATATGCAGATCTAAAATGAAATAATAAACAACAAACCATAACATGCAGATTGATAACGGAGTTCGGCACAACTTTGCCTACGTCTCCGGGCCTTTTCTCTGTGGGTGAGGCTTCTTTATTTCTGCTCAAAATCTCAAAAGTACATCTCTGCAATGCCAAATGGCTACAAAACTAATCTGTTCATGTTCTTCCAGATCTCTAGAACCATGCAAATAAAATGACACGCAAAACAGACGTCCGGAGCTCCCAGAAATGGCCCGACAACGTCTCCTCCTCAAAAGTTTCTCTGCCTCAAAATGGCTTTGGCTTGGCTTCTCCTCAGCATAATTCTGCTATGAATGCCCCCAATGCTGTCCCCATGGCCTCAAACAAGCCTCGGTTATATAGTTGGGAAGTTATTTTCTCATCTCCAACTTCCTCCAAGAAGTTAGGCTCCAAAACTACCCAATAACTCCCAAAAACCATTAAAAATAGGCTTAATTACCATTAAAACCCAAAAATTGGTTATAAAACCCACTTTATAGTTAGATTTGGGCATAAGCCCCCTCTTGCCCAG
>ML787758.1:91113-111568 GCA_009831015.1 Picea engelmannii | reverse complement strand
GCCCCTCTCCATACAATACTTTGCAATATATTTTATAATGTGGGTTTTACAACATAAGAAATAATTTGGTGTATTGGCAAAGACCATTTCTTAAGGTGTTGGGCTTGGTGGTGGTCATGGGTTCAAAACCCATGGACCCAAAAACATATTTTTTTAAAACATGCCACTTCAACTGATGACTGGGTGCCACGTGGCTGCCCATGACTGGGCCACGTGGCATCTCCCCATTTGACGGATTAATGCCACTTGTCAACCATTGACTAGTCCAGTTGCCTGCCACATGTCTTCCCTGTCAGCGAACCTATCCAATCACCATCAGCCAGAGAGTGCCACATCATCTCCTGCATAGTCAGCATGCTGATGTCATCAACATTGACTTTTTGACCAGTTGACCTTTGACTTTTTACCTGTTTGGGCTTCCGATCAAAACACGATAACTTTCACATACGGAGCCCGTTTGACAAAGTAAATATACCAACGAAATCAGGAAGACAAGACAGACGCAATGGCTCTGGTTTCGTCAGATTCTGAGCACTTTCATTTTTGATCATTTTTCAAGCCCTATCAGTCTTCTGGATCCGATTTTGGATCATACCTTTTGCCATTAAACTCATGGGGAGAAACCCCACCATTTTCCATTGATGTCAAAGGGGGATAGAAACCAGGAGAACAAGGACAGGGGGAGCATGAGTGTTTCCATCAATGACAAAGGGGGAGATTGTTGGAAGATTGATTGTTGCCATTGATGCCAACCCTAGTCATTGGTTGTAGTCATTGATGTCAACCCTAGCAATTGGGTTTTGGACCCCATAGTTGATCGAAGTACATAGACATGAAGGAATTACACATGTATATACAACACCCATGGATGAATATTATAAGTCATGCCGCTTCCGGTGGTATGTGGCACATCACGTGGATCCTCACGATTGAGGAGAAATGAATTTTTGAAGATGATAATGTGAATTGAAGAAAAAACTACATGTTGGCCCTAATGTTAAAAGAAAGTGACATAAATGGTACAAATACATATAATTACACATTCATTTTAAACAAACACAAGTTTGTTAATGAACAAGGATATATGAGTCGAATTTCATAGGAAATATGAAGTAAATAAGGCCGAATTTCAAGGGAGGATGAAGTCTTTTGGTGATGTGTTCTAAGGTATGTTATTTACACGTGATCTTACCATTTTCGATATAACTTTGTTTATAGAATGATTCAAATGGTGAAATTCAGAGGATATTGAGAAGACATATCTAGGTAACTGTGGTAAAAATTTCAGCTCTTTATTCACTATAATTTTGGAGATACACTCTGTGGAAGATAGGGTTTTTGACTAGTCCCAAAGCTAGTCATAAACATGCATTCTAGGTAAAACAGTCATAAAGTCTTCATAGAGAATAAAAATGAAGTGATACCAATTGAATTGGAAAGAGTATGGGCTGTAGTTTCTTGTTTACTAATTTCATAATCTTATGTTAAATATTGAGTGCAGGGCATTCTGTACAAGTTCGCTCTCCTGAATAAACCAGAATTGAATAAGGTCTACCATTTTCTCTATAATTCCTTTTCTAGGAGGATTCAAGGAGTGAAACTTGGAGGAGTTTCAAAGAATACATTGAGTAATAATATATATAGGATTAGAGTATTCCAAGAAGTGAAGAAGTCTTAGGAAACATTATCAGGTTCTATGTGATGGTTGGTTGATGGTGATAATTTAATGTAAAGTTTTATTATCTCTCATATATTTTTGGGTGGAAGGAAGGAGAAAGGATGAAGAGGTCAAACCTCTCTTGATATTGGAGGATTGTATCTTCCTTTTGGAGGTTTATCCCCCCCTTTATGCAGGAAAAAGAGCATTGCATAATAAATGAGTTTAAAAGTTGAAGGAAGAAGATGGAGGACAAAAATGGTACAAGGATAGACTTGTTGTAAAGGGGTTTGCACAAAAGAAATGTATAGATTTTGATGAAATATTTTCTCCTGTTGTTAAAATGACTTCAATTAAGACTATTTTAAGTCTTGTGGCAGTAAAATATTTTCATCTTGAACAGTTAGATGTAAAAACAACTTTTCTCCATGGGGATTTGGAGGAAGATATTTATATGCAACAACCACAAGGGCATGAGGTCAAAGGGAAGGATAATTTGGTATCCAGGTTGAATAAGAGATTGTATGGCATAAAGAAAGCTCCAAGGCAGTGGTATTTGAAGTTTGACAGGTTTATGACTGATCCAGATTTTATGAGTAGAACGAAATGAATACAGATTATTAACAGATTCTTAACAAAAAATAACAAAGATACAATAAAACTAGTTTTCTATTCAATAATGAAATAAGATGAAACTGTAAAATGCAGCGGAAACAAGATTGCTGGAATGATGGCGACTTATCTTTGAGAAGAGATGTGACGACTGCTCTCATTTGCAAGAAGATCATTACAATGAGGCTCTGAAGGCCTTTTACAATAAACATGAATGCCCAAAACCCTAGACATCCAAAAACCTAACCCTAGGAGATGAAGCGCCAAAAGTCATGTGGCCCCCCTTTGGGTAAGTTAGTACATTAACTTTTTGGGGTCGTAACTTTTGCATACGATATCCGTTTTAGGCGTATGATAGCCTGATCCAGGTGGATATTGGTGGCCACCCACCTATTCCACTTGGAACCACACCATTGTTTCTTTTGGTTTTTCAGTTTCCTTAATTGTATCACAATTTACTATTTTTAGCAGTTTTTTGAGTCCTGAACTTCCGGAGCCGTTTTGAGGCCCGAAAAGACATTTTTTGGGCATGAATGCTCCGACGAATATGAGTCTGTTCTAGACTCGATATCCACTGTTAGAAGTGTAGTACTCATATAGATCTTTCTAACTATGTATCATGTGTGTCAAACATTGATAGTATGCCAAAGTTACGACCACGGGAAATTGATGTACCAATTTACCCCAACGGGGCCCATATTCTGGCATTTCATCTCCTAGGGTTAGGTTTTTGGATGTTTAGGGTTTTCCATTGTTTCTCAATAATATATAGGCCTTCGAGCCTCATTATAACACAGATTTCATAGGCCAGTAGCCACCACATCTCTTCTCAGAGATAAGATACCAATGCCCGAGCTATTTTATTTCCATTCTATCTGTAAGCATATTTCAGTCATTTGTTGTTAATGAAATGAAGTTTTACTTCTGCTGCATATCTGCGTTTATGTGTATTTATGTATTTCATTGTGTTCCTGCATAAATCTGGATCATAGACCATTGGAAAGGTATCATCGAGGATATTCATTTTGGGGCCTCAATCATGCCGTAGGCTATCATTGAGAAGCTTGATCCTGAAAAACCTTCATTTAGGTCCTCAAAATGGTCCCGGAAGTGAAAACTGCTAAAAATAGCAAATTGCCAAAATTGCCAGAAAATTGTTTTGAGCCAATTGAAAAAGGTGGGTGGCCACCAATATCCATCTGGATCAATCCTCCCTCCTTAGGAAGCAATGATATTCATTGCATTGAGTTCCCCCATCAGATGAGGAAATTTCTGCTGAATTTGGCCCCGAGTGAGCCACTTGCCTTGGTGCAGGAGCTGCCCTGCTTTGACGACTCGATAAAGTTGGATCCTTTGTTGTCGATTTCCCTTAATCTGTGTGTCCACAATATGATCGCTGGATGCCTGTTGGATGCAGTCGGGGTTGAGCTCTGTTGGTGTCAGCTGTTCTGCTACGTTTGAGGTGTCCAATAATGGTGGGAAATAAGGGCAAAGGAGATCCACGTTGAACACTGGGTACAGGACAAGGAAATGAGGAATGTTGAGCTCCAAATCATTATCCCCCATGACCTTGGTGATGGTGTACGACCCATAACAGAGTGGGCGAAGCTTCCAATGGGTTCCTGTAAGGCGTTCTTTCTGCAAGTGCAACCAAACTTTGTCTCCCACCTGAAACTTATGTGGCACCCGATGTTGATCATGGCGCTATTTGTACTTGACATTGGACTTCTGTAGGATATCCTGAAACTGTTGGTGGATGTGCTAGATCTGCTCAATGAACCGGGTGGCTTTTTCAGCTTCAGTTAGAACAGGAGATGAGTCGGTCGACGTGACCGCAAGGGGAAGTGCAACATCTATGGGACCCAAGGTTTGGAATCCCAACCCCACCTGAAAGGGGCTGTGGCCGATTGAGCTATGCAGGGCTCGGTTGTAGCTATGTTGGACATAGGGAAGGCTCTCATCCCATGTGCAAGGGTTCTTTGAATTATACATGCGAAGGATATGCACAACCATTCGATTTACAACCTCAGTTTGGCCATCTGTTTGGGGGTGGAAGGCTTTGGATTTGGTTATCTTGGTGTCCAGCAGTGACCAGAGGCTCGGCCAGAATGTGCTGAGAAATTGTTTGTCCCTATTTGAGACAATGGTTTGTGGGAGTCCAAAATGTACCCAGACCCATTCAAAGAAGAGCTTGGTAGTGACCTCTACTGTGATTCTCTTCTTACAGGCAACCATAATCGCCATCTTAGAAAAGCGGTCAACAACCACAAAAACACAGCCATTTCCCTGCTTGGTGGATGAGAGGCCCAACATGTAGTCCATTGAGATGGATTCCCATGGCCTATCAGGAGTAGGAAGAGGGGTGTACATGCCCTGTTTCTTAGTGGTTGGTTTGGCAATAGCGCAGGCAGTGCAGGACCTGATATACTTGTTGACCTCCTGTAGGAGTTTCGACCAGTAGAAATGTTTCTATAGCATCGCCACTGTCTTTTCGACACCGAAGTGTCTTGCCACCCGATTGTAGTGGGATTCCCAGATCATCTTTGCTCGCTCGCTTGATGGAACAAATATATGGCCCAGACGACACAACAACCCATCCTGAAGATAGAAATTATCGACAACTATGTTTTCACCCAACATTTGGTAGGTGGTGGCGAAGTCTAGGTCTGTCTCATAGAGTTGGGGCCATCCAGAGGTCTCATGGCCGCAAGAGTCTAGCACTGTGGTGAGTGCCACGACTGGTGGTCTGCTGAGCCAATCAATGACGTGATTGGTGCTTTCTATTTTATACTTGATGTTGAGGTGGAATTGGTGCAAGTATGTGGACCACATTTGATGGCGGTCATTATGCAATTTTACTTGTGTTTGCATAAATTGTAGTGGCTTATGATCAGTGTGGATGACTGTCTCCTTCCCAAGAATGTAATGTCTCAACTGGGGGCAAGCTTGCAAAACAAAGTACATTTCTTTTTTGTAAGTAGGGTACTTACAGACAACATCGGATAGTGTCTCACTATGATAGGCCATGAGGTGGCTGTGCTGAGTGAGAATGACGCCCACAACATAGTCTGAAGCATCTGTCTCGATATCAAAGGGATGTTGTAGTTCTGGTAGTGAAATTACTAGGGATGAGAACAAGCTATGCTTCAAATAATCGAACGCTTGTTTTTGGGACCGACCCCACACACATTTTTTCTTACCACCACCCCTGGTGATTTGGCTGAGGGCCCATGAAATATGGGAGAATCCCAACACAAACCTGCGGTAGAAATTGGCAAGGCCCAAGAAGCTCCGAAGCTCAGTGAGTGTGGTTGGGGCTGGGAAGTCACGGATGACTTGGATCTTGGTTGGATCCACATGTAAACCATGCCGATCAATGATTTAGCCTAGGTAATGGACCCTGTCCATGTTGAAGGAGCATTTTTCCAAGTTGATGTATAGCTTGTGGTGCCACAGGGTGTGCAGAACCTACTGAATATGCTGTAAGTGTTTGGCCCAAGTCTTGCTGTAAATGAGAATGTCATCCATATACACCACTACAAAATTATTGGTGAATGGTCACAGGATATCTTCCATCATCCTCATGAAAGTGGTCAAAGCATTTGTCAAACCAAAGGGCATGTCCAACCATTCAAAAATGCCTTCCTTTGATTTGAAGGCGGTCTTCCATACATATGTCTATTCTATCGGGGCCTGGTGGTAGCCAGACTTCAGATCAATCTTAATGAAGTATTTATCCCCCATGAGTTGATCAAGGAGGTCGTCGATTCAGGGAATCAGGTACCAGTTTCTGACTGTGATTTTATTCAGAGCCTGGTAATCAATGCAGAGTCACCAGGTTCCATATTTCTTCTGTACCAGCATGATTGGGCTCCCATAGGGTGATGAGCTGGGACGGATGTGCCCCTTGTGGAGAAGTTCTTGGATTTATCTCTTGATCTCCTCATTCTCTAACAGAGAGTGACGATAGACTCGTCCATTGGGAAACGATGCACTAGGGGTCAGATCGATGGGGTGCTTTACCTGGCCGTGCAGAGGTACCCCGGTAGGTGAGGAAAAGATATCCAAGTATTCTTCCATGACCTTGTCTACTTGCTTCTGCTGTGTGGAGAGGTCGGCCGTAAAGACCCTAGATGTGGCTATGATATTTCACTTATTCTAAGAGTGAATCACAAAGAAGACAAACTTGTTCATCTGAGAGATGACCTTCCTTCATTTCTTAGTAGAAATCAAGGAAATAACACTAGGTGGGACTGCCTTAGGTATCCAGTAAAATTTCCTATTCAAAGTAATAATAACACTACGAGGCCTAGACTCATATACAACATGTCGTTTCCATAAATAAGGTTGGCCGAAAAGAACATCACAAACTTCGAGAGGAGTAACATTACACAATACCTCATCTTTGAAGGGCTTGATGCTATACGACATTCAACAATGTTGGTTGACGCAGAGATCACTTCCTTAGCGGAGCCATCCAATGGTATAGGGTTGTGGGTGAGGCATTGTGGGCAGGGCCAGCTGCTTGAAGAACTCTTCAGAGATGAGGTTCTTCTGTTTACTGCTATCAACAATGAAGTGAAATAGGGTGCCTTTTAGCCAGATTTGTGAATAGAAGAGGTGCTCTCCTTCTTCTGGCTCATCTGGTTCACCAGGTTGGAGCTTGGTGGTAGAAACAGTGGCATTAGGTTCTGCATCAATGATCTGTCTTCCCCTTTCTGGTTCTGGCTCAGAGTCAGAATCCGCATCTTATTCAAAGGCTTTCACTTCGTCCACCAACGACTGCTTTGAGCGACAATCAACAGTGTTATGCCAAGGGCTCTTATGGAAGTTGCACCACGTCCCAGTATATTTCTTTGTATTTTCAGTGTCCTTCTTTTCTTGCGGCTTGGACTGGTTGTTCTGATACTTCCCATATTTTCTCTGTCCTTTGTTCTATGGGTTGGGGCTGCACTTTCCTGGATTTTTTTGTGAGGGGTTCCCAGGCCCAAATTGTCGTGTCTTTTGTTTGAGCTTCTGATCAATTTTGACATCATATCGGTAGGCCGCGCCCAAGGATGAGATGTATAGAAATTATATTTCGGTATGGATGTATCTATGTAGAGCACCTCGATACTTAAGCACTAGATGTCACTCTAAATTTTTGATACCCAACTTGGTGCGCAAGGTATGGAAGATATTTGTGAAATCTGGCACTGCTTGGTCTCTTTCTTGCTGCAGTGTGGTCCATTTGGTATATAAGTCGTCATAACTTCTAACAGGGTAGTATTTTTCCTTAATAACATCCCTGAAGGAATCCCAGGTGGTTGTGACTGTAAATAATGAGGGTTCCTCTTTTTCCTTTTACTCACAGAACGCGTCCCACCAATCTTTGACACGGGGGATGTCTTTGAGGAGCGCAAAAGTAATCTTTTCTCTATTCGAGAAGTTATGGACATAAAATACCCTTCTAGAAGATTCAACCACTTGTCTACAACATCTGCGTCTATCTAACCTTCAAATATAGGAATATCAAAGTTTATTTGTACCTTGAAGGGGGTGGCGCCTCCACTCGAAGAAGATGCGTCGCCTGTTGGTAGCTGCCAAATAATTTGTGCGAAACTATCCATCATCTCGTTCCTCTGTTGCGTGAGGGATTCCTCAATCAACAGTTTGAAAGGATCTCCTATCCCGTCATATTTATTTTCTCCTGCCATGAGAGGTCGCTTGGGCGTGAAAGATCTTTTTTCCTCAAGAGAAACAAGCTCAAGACCCAACTCTTTGTACTCTGACCTCGTTGGGGACATGCATTAAGACGACAAGGAGAAGTCCGCTCTAATACCATTGATCCAGATTTTATGAGTAGAATGAAATGAATACATATTATTAACACAAAATAACAGAGATACAGTAAAATTGTTTTTCTATTCAATAATGAAATAAGCTGAAATTGTAAAATGCAGCAGAAACAAGATTACTGGAATGGTGGTAGCTTATCTCTGAGAAGAGATGTGACGATTGCGCTCATTCAAAAGAAGATAATTACAATGAGGATCTGAAGGCCTTTTACAATAAACAAGAATTCCAAAAAACCTAGACATCCAAAAACCTAACCCTGGGAGATGAAGCGCCAAAAGTCACGTGGGCCCTGTTTGGGTAAGTTAGTACATTAACTTCCCGGGGTCATAACTTTTGCATACGATCTTCGTTTTAGGCATACGATATCCCATTGGAAATATATCATCGAAGCGATTCATTTTGGGGCCTCAATAATTCCATAGGCTATAATTGAGAAGCTTGATCCCGAAAAACCTTGATTTAGGCCCTCAAAATGGCCCCGGAAGTGAAAACTGCTAAAAGTAGTAAATTGCCAAAATTGCCAGAAAACTGTTTTGAGCCAGTTGGAAAAGAAGGATGGCCATCGATATCCATCTGGATCAATGACTAAACAAGGTTATAATAGATGTCATTTTGATCACTGTGTTTATTTTAAAAATCTAGAAAATAAAAGCTATATTTTCTTGCTATTGTATGTAGATGACATGCTTGTTGCAAGGTCTAATATGCAGGATATAAATGTGCTCAAGAATGAATTATCTAATTCATTTGCGATGAAGGATTTGGGTTCCGCAAAGAAAATCTTGGGTATGAGAATAACAAGAGACAGGAGAAATCACAAATTGACATTGTCTCATGGCGAGTACATAGAGAAGGTGTTGGAGAGGTTTAGAATGCACAATGAAAAACCAATTAGTACACCTTTGGCCAACCATTTCAAATTAACTAAGGAAATGTGTCCCAAGACACATGAGGAGATATAATACATGTCCAGGGTCCCTTATTCATTAGGATTTGGCAGTTTGGTGTATGCAATGGTTTGCACAAGACCATATATTGCACATGCAGTGGGAGTTGTGAGCAGGTATATGAACAATCCAGGTAAAGAACATTGGGAGGCAGTAAAGTGGATTCTCAGGTATTTGAGAGATAATTCTACTCATGCATTATGTTTTGGAGGTTCAGACACTGTTCTATAGGGATATGTTCATTCAAATATGGTAGGTTGTTATAACCCTAAATTGCACCACACATGCTTACCTGGCATCAGGCCAACTCATATCCCTTCATTGCCAAAACATCTGCTGAATAACTCTTTGGAAATCCTCTTGTGTCAAGGCCCACGCGCCCTAACCCATTACTGCATGCGTGTGCACGCTGGTAGGCCCACTACAGCCCGCGTGTACCTAACAAAGCACAAAAATAGGAAAGTTGTCGACGGAACAAAAAGCTATGGGTCAGTTAACTGAAACTCCTGGCCATGCATGGCCAAGGGTTCTTCCAAAACCCTAGCTCCTTCTAGCCTATAAAATAAGGGGTAGGGGTACCATTTGGAGGAGGAAGAATATAGTGAAGAAACTCTGCCCATTTTCTGAATCCATTGTCCCAACCCTTTAGCCTTTCCTCATGCCAAAGGAGATTTAATGCAAAGCAGTTGGAGGACAAATGAAGAGGAGCCCATGATAAGGATCAAGGAGCGGTGGCCAGTCTCGAATTTGATTGTAAGTTGATTCATTTTTCAAATAATAAAAGAATACTTTTCCCATCCCAATGCATGAGTTATCTATGGTTTGGTTAATTTATGCTTAACTTCTAACCCTCAAGTAGAAAAGTAGCGTGCATGCATTGTTGTTTGTTTTGATTGTAGGTTATCTTTGGAAGGAGCAGCGCCAACAAGTGGACAAAAACGCAACGGAGGATCTACACCAAACGTTAGCAACAAGGTTAGTAGTTCCTTTCCATGCATGTATTGTGAAAGAGGGGTTTAAGTTTTGGGTGGTAGGTTAAAAAGTAATTTCTTTACGGTCAAAATCTGCATGCAAGTCTGACCCTAGTTTGCTAGTCCGTAGGGTATTTTTCCCAACAACATAGGTGATAAAGGTAGTAGGAAGAGAACCACATGGTATTTTTTTACTATAGGTGGAACACCAATAAGTTGGATTTCAAAATTGTAAAAGGTTGTTTCACTTTCAACAATAGAAGAAGAGTATGTTGCTGCTACAGAGGATAGTAAATAAATGATTTGGTTACAGAGGTTTATGGAGGAATTGGGAAAGAAGCAGGAGAATAATAGGTTGTACTGTGATAGTGAGAGTGCCATTCATCTTGCAAATAAATCAGCCTTCCATTCGAATACTAAGCATATACAACTCAGGTACCATTTCATACGATCTGTATTGGAATATGGACATTTGAAGTTGGAAAAGATACACACTAGCCAGAATCTTGTAGACATGTTAACTAAGGGAGTAACCAGTTTGAAACTGAGTTACTACTCAGTTTCATTTGGTCTTCAAGCATGAATATGAAGATGAGAAATTGTACAGGTCCAAGAAAGATCATAGTCCAGTAGATACAACAATGGTGGAGTTGTTGAGGTCAGTCTCCAAGTGGGAGATTGTTGGTTGTGGAGCCTGATTATCTTCTTGATTCACAGGTCTTTGTTTTCAGCTATGTTTATACCCCATGAAGAATTTACACCTTGGAAGAATGTACACTCCTCCACGTAGGGGAGTGCAGGGGGGGTAACCCCCCCTGCGGGGGTTCAAAGGCAAAGCCCCCGAAGGAAAAATTTCCTTGTAAATGTATATTGTAATTTCATAGTAAATATGGATCGTTCATTATAAGGTCACAGATCTAATGATAGAAGTTATGTTAGGGTTTTTTTCCCTAGAATTAAACTCTCTTTTATGAGGGAAATGTATTGTAGCTATGCATCATTACAAATATTGAATTCCGAGTGAGGAGACTGTGAGAGAAAGAAGATGAATTTACAACGAGTGTGTTGTAGGTTGTATCCCTTCATTTGCTGCATAATAATAAAGGAAGGAACTGGAAATTTCTCTGGTGGCTGTAGCCCACATTGGGTGAACCACCTATATCTGTGTCTCTATTGTATTGTGTATCTTCTACGTTTTATTTCTGCATTTGTTTTATTTTATTGCTCTACAATCCTATTTTTCTAACACTGTCCATGAACCATTCCTTGATGTCTTCATATATCACTTTTCAAAGATCATCCATAAGGAAGTATTCTTTCTCAAGTTTGTTAGTAAGACCATTAACTTCATCTGGAGCTACTACTTGTCTTCTTGCAAGTTCCTTTACATATTTACTATTCGAATTTGGACATAAGTGTGGGTAAAGTGTCCAACACTTCTCGATCTCATCTCCACCCTTACCAAAATAAGAGCAGAGTGTCTTGTTCCTATCTTGGAAACACGATCCCTTGTTATCATTCCCCCCTTTATTTTCTTTGAGAAATGATCTTTACCTTTAGCCTTCTTCTTGGATGCCTTATATTGTACATACTATCTTCTTCGACATTTCTCCACATCATGATTACTAGTTCCACATGAAGCACATGGATACATAGACCATTTACCAGTGTTGTCAGTGGAAAATGTCTTCATTTCCCCTTTTGCATGTACATCTTCCTATGGAGATGTCTTACACATGTTACCTTTATATATATTGGGAGGGTAGACTAACTTTTTATCAAGGACTTATTTATTTGGAGTTCTCCTTGCTTCAACTATCCTTGAGCATTCTCCATCTTGACGGGAAAAATAATAATATGAGGAGTCATCTTTCTCGATCATGCCTTTTGAAAGAGGTAGTCTCTTTTGCATCGAATAATTTACATTCTCAACCTACCAATATTCATGTATTAGTACTGATGGTTCCAATACTTGGTTCCTGATTTGCAACTTTCTTTCTAGCTCATGAAAAACACCCTTATGGAATTCCTCATGAAATATCAGTCGATCTTGCAGCTTCTGCCTCTCTTCCTTAAGAGATTTCAATTGCATCCTTAATTCATAATTATGCTTCTGTATCTGTCGATTAATGTTCTTCTGCAACCTCAACTTCATGAGATATTTACTCATCTTGTCATCTTGATACGAGTATTCAATATCTTCACCAACTTGAATCTCATATCTCATCACATCAAGAGCTTGCAAATACATGTCCAAACTAGCTCTGATACCAACTTGATCCGAAAATCCTTAGACATCACTTATTTATTTAAAATATATACATGCACCATCTAACTCAATTCTGAATAATATCTTGATCGTAGTGAGGTGATTTGCAGAAAAATGATGATGTGCTTCTTATCCAAAAACTAATAAAATGATGATTAATTTGCATATTTATTAGATGACACAACAAAAAATAAAATAACTAAAATTACACATATGGATGACATAATTCACTTCATCTTCAAGTCTCTTTAGATAGTATGATTATTATCCATTGTTGGGCCCTTCATTTTTGGGTTTGAAGCCACGCAAGAAAGACTATAGTCCCAGTTTTGATCAAACATGAGTTGCACAAGCTATAGAAAGAGAGGGACAGTGGAGAAAGTAAAAGAAACAAAAATTGGTTGCAGAAAGGGATAGCGCAACACCAACAAGGAAAAAGTAGTGACAACCGAAGAAGAAAGCATGCAAGACCAAAGCCAAAAGATCCCACTTAGCCTATATAGGAGATGCATAGTATTATAAAAGGGTTGGGTTGGCCGATATGTTGTTGTTGTTGTTGATTGGTTGTTAGTTGGGTTTTAGTTGAGGAAAGGTTATGTAAATGTAATTTGTATACAATTTTAGGAAAAAGGGGTATATAGAGCTCTGTGACATGAGTATGGAGTCAAAATTTTGTAACAGAGTACTAATTTGTATCTTTGAGATTGTATACGAGAAGATCTAATGATAATAGATGAAGGACCCAAAATTGTGAAATATAATGTGTCATTATGTGTTTATGCTTATGAATTGTCTCTTCACAATACTTCCTTATGCTTGATAAGATCAATATGGTTTCTCTATTTACAAATGATTTTCACAACATGAGTATCTTTAGTTTTAGTATGAATGAGTTTAGATCTATTCCGTAGTTAGCCTATCTTGCGCAAGATTATGGTGAATATTGAAGGTTATGGAAACCCACCTAAGTATTATCCTTTCCCTTCCCTATCCTTCTGTCTTGGTTGTTCTTCGGGTGAGACTTATTCTCTTTAGAGGAGATGAAAATGACAACGCTATAGACTACTCGATACCTTTTGTTGGTAACCTGAGAAGGACCCTGGTCTAATCAATTCCGTGCCAACAAAATGGTTTTGTTGTCGGGACCTGCGTTAAAAGGGAACCTGTAGGGAGAATGCTTCCGCTGATTCATAGATATAATATTCATCACTGGTGGGAGAGAAATTGCGACACCTTCATATGAAAATAAGCGTAGATGAGAGGAAAATCCGTGAAAGATACACGGGAGGTAGTCTTTTACTCAGAAAGATCGAGCGACCAGTACGAGATATTTTGGGTTAAGTTCCCAGAAGAACTTTTCCACTGGATAGATAGGCTCCAAGAAGATCCGAAATTCCAAGAACGAGTCAAGAAGACCTACGCTTGGGATACAGAAAATATCAGAACACTTCATCGGTTGGATTAACACAAGCAATCAATTTCTGGGTCAATACAATGTTAGAGGGATACATTATTGAATTTGCAGTTGAGAATCACCAATATTTTTCACGGGAAGAAGGAAATTTCAAGAAAGACACAAGGGGAATAATGTTGAGAGAAATCCCCCTTTGGATTAAGGTTTTCTTGATGGAGGAGGGGATGATGACTATGTCCCCGATTGAGATGGCATCGTAAACACCCTTGCTTGGGGTGGGGTCAGTTTGGGGTGGATTCATGGCCTGAGAGAGGGGAGAGGTTTCTTTGAAAAATGGGGGAGTAGCAAGAAATGGACTCAAGAGATGAGTGAGCCTTGAAAAGATCCACCATAGTTGAGAAGTGGTGGCACGGTAAGATAAATAAAGAAACAAAACAGTTCGAGAAGTTGCAGAAATAAGTCAGACCGAGAGAAGTAGAGGAAGAACAAATGGAAGAGTTGCGAAAGATGAGAAGACAGGAAATACTGGATAGTCCAAGATTAAGTGAGAGAGAAGCGCAGAGAGAAAGAAGTCCCTAGGAGGGTGGAAAAGAAGGAGAAGGTGTAGAAGGAAGGGAAAAGGAATCCGATATGGATCTTGAAGAAGAAATATAGTATTTAACCCCGATGACAGGAAATATCGAGAATTTGGTTGAAGAGACTACTCCAGAGTATGAGAACGAGACCCCCCAGATCAAAGAAAACCACCTAGAAGCCAGTGGCGCCAGCCCCGAATCACCCATACCCCAAGTATATTCTATACAAGTGGTAAATTATATACTACCTTCTTATGCTATTCTTGTTCCATTACAGTCAGCCAGTCAGTCACAACCAAGAGGCGTGGATACTGGGAGGATATTGGGATCCCCTGGTAGATTGCAACTGGAACCATTAGGTTTTATTTTGATAGGAGCAGTAATATCAACAATGGTTGGTAATGCAGGAGGTTCGATTGCTCGATACCTAGAATTTTGGGGTAAGGGAGATGACGATGTTGAGTAATATTGGTTCTTATGTGAAGCAATATGGAGGTCCAGAGGGACTCTGGATGCGAATAAATTGGTTGAGTTCCATACTAATTTGAGAGGTTATGGTCTCAAATGTTACATTAAGGCCATTGAGCTAGGAGTACCAGGAGTGCAAGGCCAAGTGTTCACACTTGACCAGGTACGAAAAAAATTCATAGTGGAGTTTAAGATACCTTAGTCAGAACAACAAGCTTTTTCTGAGTTGCATGAAATTCAACAAAGGGAAGGTGAATCAGCCTGGCAATATAGCCAGAAGTTTAAATATGCTATAGGGAGGTTAGCACATCCAATTCATGAGGAAAATTAAAGAGAATGGTATATCCAGGGATTGCTACCTCTAACACATATTTCGTTAATGCAACATCGGATAACCACTTTGACAGATGCCTTGGAACAATCAATGAATATTGAATCCATGGTAGGATATCCAGGGAGCTTGAGAGTGAACAGGGCCCTAACAGATGCAAATTTGGTGCAACTACAAGGGAAAATATCAACGCTTAAAGAGAAGATTCAAGAATTGATGATACCCAGACCAGGACGACCGCAAGTCTAGTGTACCAGATGTTACACAGAAGGACATATGGTGAACGAATTTCCATGAATAAGGGGAATGGAACCACCTCAGAATCCGATGGGACCCTCACCAGGACCCACAGGAGGAGTTGCGCAAGTATATTCGAATTTACCATTCCATACCCCAACCCCATATCATTCTTTTCCAGGTAATCAACCATCGCCAACAATTGAGTATTGTGAGATTTTTTGAATCCATGGGCATGGGCCAACACAGTGCCCCATTATTCAAAAGTATTCAACAATACCGAATACTATGCATTGTGAGTTTTGTGCATCTACCACACATGCTATGAATCAATGTAGAGAATTGGATGCACTTGTGAACAGGATGGATCAAACATCATTCAGGGTAAATGAAACCCCTCAGGGACTGAGAATAGGTCATGGAGGTGGAGCTAGAGGAGAGTTTAGAGGAGGAAGAAACCGGGGAAAAGGACCAAACATATGCTACAATTGTGATGAGAAAGGCCACATGGATAGAGATTTCCCTCATCCTAGGTGGCCATGGTTCTCTCACTGCAGAACTAATGGGGACACAATTGAATACTTCCTATAACTAACTGCAAAATGGGAAGATCGGGTACATCAATGAGGAACCAACCTCATCAGTTCATAGATAAAGAGAGTTATTAGAGGACAAATTCCCAAACTTAATATTGTTACTCGAGGAGGGGAAATACCGGTGCAGATGCTGACAATTTACCTTAGATATAGAAAGCAACTCCTAAGGAGGACATGTATGATCCTTAGAAACATAAGCTATTCTTTAAAAATGCCTATTGAAGTATTTCAGAATATCCCTAGCCCTGAGATGTTAGAGAAACCTATTCAACCTATTGTTTACCCTATGATAGAGTAATTCCCTACTTCACCCCCTACACCCAGAAACTCTGTAGTCTCGATGAGACAACCTGAGCATCCACAAAATGTAGTCGACCTTTGGTTTCAATTATTTTCTACTATTATTGGGAATGACTAGTTGACATAAAAGTTGCGCAATATACTGTACCTAGTTCTAGGGAATGAAGAATCTCCAGAAATAGGAATAAGGACTAATCTTCCTAAGAAGAATACCCAGAGAGTGCAGAGAAGGAAAGTATAGAATGGAAAGGAGTTTAGATTAGTATCCCAACTAGATGAGTTTGAGATTAAGAATGTCATGTTAGATCTAGGATATGATGTTAATGTACCACCTAAAAAGACTTGGGAATCCTTAGGAAAACCTCAGTTGACATATTCCCCAATCCAGCTAATAATGGCCAATCAATATTATATTTTCCCAATAGGAATACTTAAGAATGCGGAAACAGATGTTGCGGGAGTAGAGACTGTAGCCGATTTTGAGGTGATATAAATCATGGGGGACAAGGACCCTTATCCTGCACTACTTGGTATTGATTGGGATTATGACAACTATGTAGTGATTGACCTAAAGAAAGACACTATGACATTTGAGGAAGATGGAATAAAAGTATTTCAACCTTTGGATCCATATGTAGGCCCTCGATACACAGAGCCAATGGAAAACAATATGGAGGGAGAAGACTTGGATCAATTGTACACTGTAACAACATGAACAAGAGAAGACTACATAAATCCTACTGCTGATGGATCAGTAATTTGGAGGAGCATACATTCAATGGATGAAGATTCAAAACTGGCATTTGATAGTTGGAAACAAGGTTCATATAAAATATTTTCAAGAAGATGCACAACTATTAGAGAAACTAGATGGGTTGGAACCGAGGTCAGAGAACACCCAATATATGAGGGTAAGTCAGGACTTGACAATTTTCTGGTCAGTATGGAAGAAAAAACAGTGGAGGATCAAAGGATCTCAGTGTTGGATTTATCCCTCTAGGACACCCCGTCCAGATGGTGGACTAATCACAAATCCTTAGTTGGGAACTGGGAAGATGTGAAGCAAGCTATCCAATATAGATTTCAAGATAAGGAGAAGCTGGAATTAGATATGCGGATGGATTTCCAAGTTGCGCAACTTTTCAATGGACAGTCTGATATTAAAGAACATATTGAACAATGCGTGAGACAATGGCAAGTTGTGGAAATACCATCTTGCTTCTGGGTCCAAGTATTTCCCCATTCACTAGGTCCAATTCTGAAAGCTTGGTACATGCATGAAGAAACTGGAAGATATACCAATGACTGACAAACGTTGAAAGATCACTTTTACAAGGACTTATCGTTTACAAGTAAGTACCCTGAGCTTAAAGTAGTCCTACAAAGAATTAAACAATTCCTTTTTACAGATACCGGTGAACAAAAATTAGACCTAGTGCTATGTACAAAGAATAGCAAAGGACTTCAATCTAACCATCAACTAAATGTGGACAAGAGACCTATAGAATGCTATAATATTGAGAAGGATTTGGAAATCCCGAATGATTTAAAATAATTGAGAAACTTAGTCATTAAGGAGACAGAAGGAAGCATATAAATACAAAACATCATACCCAACCAGATTGGTGGTTCTTATCATTATCCATTGAAGTTGTGCAAATTAAATATAGGGACCAAAAATAAACCTAAGATAGCTATGGTGGGATATTATGAGGATGAGAAAACTAGCCAAGAAATACATTACTTGTTGCGAGAGTATGAGTGATCCAGATTTATTTTCGACATGAAATGAGAGCGAAGATATAATAAAGAAATGCACAGAGATATCACAGATATTCAATAATATAACATGAATGTATTAGATATGCAACCATAAACAAAGATATACAATAATACGTGATTTCTATTAATGAAATAAATATACAGAGACTATAAAAATACAGAGTGAAAGACTCGCTAGAATGGTGGCAACTTATCTATGAGAAGAGATGTGACGGGTACTCGCATTCACAAGAAGATGATTACAATGAGGCTCTGAAGGAATTTTTACAATAAAATGAAATTCCAAAAACCCTAGACATCCAAAAAACTAACCCTAGGAGATGAAGCGCCAAAAGTCATGTGGGCCCCGTTTGGGTAAGTTGGTGCAACAACTTCCCAGGGTCGTAACTTTTGCATACGATATTCGTTTTAGGCGTATGATAGCTTGTTGGAAAGGTATCATCGAGGATATTAATTTTGGGGGATAAATCATGCCTTTGGATATAACTGAGAACCTATATCTCGAAAAACCTTCATTTGGGCCCTCAAGATGGCCCCAGAAATTAAAAACTGCTAAAAATAGTAAATTGCCAAAATTTCCAGAAAACTATTTTGAGACAGTTGAAAAAGGTGGGTGGACACTGATATCCACTTGGATCAATCATCCCTCCTTAGGAAGAAATGGTATCCATTGCGTTGAGTTCCCGAGGGAGAGGGAAAAACATTTTCTAAATCTGCATCTTGGTGAGCTGCTTGCCTTGCTAGAGACGTCGCGTTGTTCAGTTTGTGGAAGTTTATCACGATCTTGTTGAGGTTGAGGTTGTTCAACAAGTCATGCTACATGAGAGGAATATGTGCAGAAGGAATCTTTGCGCTTTGTTGCAACCTTGTCGACCTGCTTCTGTTTGATAGAAGGTTCTTGGGGCGAGGCTGTAGTGGTTGCAGTGTCCTTCTGTTTCCCTTTTGAACATATTGTGAAGAAGCTGAATTTTGCAGTATGAGATACTACCTTGTGACACTTTTTAGGTGGAACAATAGTCGAAACTACCTCTGGTATTCTATAGAGATGACCCCCCAAAGTAACAATGACACTACGGGGTTGAGACTCATAAACAACATGGCGTCTCCACATATATGGTTGGAGCAAGAGAACATCATAGACATCCAGTGGGGAAACATCACATACAACCTCATCTTTGAAGGGTTGGATGTCATATGAAAATTGACACTGTTGGATGACACAAAAATCTCATCCTCGGCGAAGCCACCCGATGTTGTATGGATGCAGATGTGTTGTTGTCGACAATCCCAACTATTTGATGACCTCTGCTGCAATGAGGTTCTTCTGGCTTCTTCTATCAACAATAAAATGAAGCGGGATCCCCTTCACCCACATCCATGAATGAAAAATAGGTTCCCCCTCTTCAGGATCTGTTGGTTCTACTAGTTGAATTGCTGTGGTCGCGACAATAGCAGTGGGGTCTGCATCAATGATCTGTCCTTTACCGTTATTTTCAAAATCAAATTCTGAATTAGGGTTCGGCTCCTTGTCTTTGATCTCGACCACTAATGACTATTTTGAGCGACATTCATTGGTGTTGTATCAATGGATTTTGTGGAAATCACATCATTTTCCAGTGTCCTTTGTCTTCCCATGACCCTTCTTTTCATGTGGCTTAGAATGGTTTTCAGGAGACTATTTGTTAGGGTCGTATTTGTCATACTTTGGTTGTTGTAGATTTGCATACCTGAAATCCCGTTTGTTCTGGTGCTTAAATTTTTGCTCGATTTTAACAGCATATCGATAAGCAACACCGAGTGATGAGATGTCCAAAAAATCCATTTCAGTTTGGATGTATCTGTGCAGAGCCCCACGATATTTCATAACCAAATGTCATTCAGAGTCTTTGATAGCCAACTTGGTGTGCAAGGTATGGAAGGTGTTGGTGAACTCCAAAACTCCTTGGCCCCTCTCTTGCCATAGTGTGGTCCATCTCATGTATTGGTCCTCATAGTTGCCAACGTGGTAATATTGTTCCTTTACCGCATCCACAGAAAAATCCCAAGTGGGCTCGGCCCCATATATTCAATACTCCTCTATGGAAATATGCTCCCAGTAAGTTTCCCACCAATGTTTGACATGGGGGAGAGCCTTAAAGAGTGTGAAGATGATCTTTTCTCTGTCGAAAAAATTGTGAACAGAGAAATAACCTTCTAACAGATTTAACCATTTATCTAGGGCATCCGCTGATCTGGATTTATGTAGGAACACAATGAAATACAGAAATACACATAAACACAGAGATGCACTGGAAATAAGACTTCATTTCATTAATACAAATGACTGAAATATGCTTACAGACAGAATGTAAATAAACTAGCTAAGGCGCTGGTAGCTTATCTCTGAGAAGAGATGTGGCTGCTACTCGCATCCATGAGAAGATGATTACAATGAGGCTCTAGAGGCCTTTTTACAATA
>ML787758.1:70397-86414 GCA_009831015.1 Picea engelmannii | reverse complement strand
ATAGGATCTCCTGCTCCCTCATCTTTCTTTTCTTCCCCCATGGGCGGTCGTCGGGGTTTGCGAGGCTGATCTCGCAAAGGTTCAACCAGATCGAGTCCCAACTCCTTATACCCTGATCTCGTTGGGGACATGCAAAGAAGGATGAAGAATGAGCAGACCGCTCTGATACCACTGATCCGAATTTATGTAGGAACACAATGAAATACATAAATACACATAAACGCAGAGATGTAGCGGAAATAAGACTTCATTTCATTAATACAAATGACTGAAATATGCTTACAGACAGAATGTAAATAAACTAGCTAAGGCGCTGGTAGCTTATGTCTGAGAGGAGATGTGGCTGCTACTCGCTTCCGTGAGAAGATGATTACAATGAGGCTCTAGAGGCCTTTTTACAATAGAAGAGAATGCCAAAAGTCATATACATCCAAAAACCTAACCCTAGGAGATGAAGCGCCAAAAGTCATGTGGGCCCCGTTTGGGTAAGTTAGTACATCAACTTCCCGGGGTCGTAACTTTTGCATACGATCTCCGTTTTAGGCGTGTGATAGCTCGTTGGAAAGGTATCGTCGAGGAGATTCATTTTGGGGGATCAATAATGCATTCATCTATCATTGAGAACCTTGATCTCAAAAAACCTTCATTTAGGCCCTCAAAATGGCCCCAGAAGTTAAAACTTGCTAAAAATAGTAAATTGCCAAAATTGCCAGAAAACTGTTTTGAGCCAGTCGGAAAAGGTGGGTGGCCACCGATATCCACCTGGATCATCCGCATCTATCTAACCTTCAAATATAGGAATATCAAAATTGACCTGTACCTTGAAAGGAGAGGTGCCTCCAAAGTGGCTGCTTAATGAAGGTGCACCTGATGCTATTGAGAGGCGTTGAAGGATGTGGGAACAATTCTCCATCATTTAGTCCCTCTATCGCGTGAGAGCTTGCTCAAGCAACAAACTTATAGGATTGTCTGCTCTGTTGTTTTTCTTTTATTCTACCATTGAGGGTTTCTTGGGTGTGCGAGAGTGATTTTACTCAAGAGAGAAAAGATCGAGACCCAACTTGCTATACTCGAACCTCATCAGGGACATGTACTGGAAAAAATGATCAATAACAACCTGCTTTGATACCACTGATCCAGATTTATTTTCGGCACGAAATGAGAGCATAGATATAATAAATAAATGCATAGAGATATCAAAGATATTCAATAATATAACAGGAATGTATCAGAGATGAAAGCATAAACACAGATATACAGTAATACACGATTTCTATTAATGAAATAAATATATAGAGACTGTAAAAATACAGAGTGAAAGACTCGCTAGAATGGTGGCAGCTTATCTCTGAGAAGAGATGTGACGGCTACTCGCACTCACAAGAAGATGATTACAATGAGGCTCTAAAGGAATTTTTACAATAAACCGGAATGACAAAATCCCTAGACATCCAAAAACCTAACCCTAGGATATGAAGCGCCAAAAGTCATGTGGGCACCGTTTGGGTAAGTTAGTGCATCAACTTCCCGGGGTCGTAAATTTTGGATACGATCTTCGTTTTAGGCGTATGATAGCTCATTGGAAAGGTATCTTCAAAGAGATTGATTTTTGGGGCTCAATGATTCCTTCAAATATAATTGAGAACCTCTATCTCAAAAAACCTTTATTTGGGCTCTCAAGATGGCCCCGAAAGTTAAAAACTGCTAAAAATAGCAAATTGCCAAAATTTCCAGAAAACTGTTTTGAGCCAGTCAGAAAATGTGGGTGGCCAATGATATCCACCTGGATCAATCCTCCCTCCTTAGGAAGCAATGTTATCCATTGCGTTGAGTTCCCCGGGGAGAGGGAAAAGCATTTTCTAAATCTTCATCTTGGTGAACTGCTTGCCTTGCTGGAGACGTCGCGTTGTTCAGTTTTTGGAAGTTTGTCGTGAACCTGTTGAGGCTGAGGCTATTCAACAAGTTGGGATACATGAGAGGACGATGTGCATAAGGAATCTTTGTGCTTTGCTACAACCTTGTCGACCTACTTTTGTTTGATAGAAGGTGCTTGGGGCGAGGCTGTATTTGTTGTAGTGTCCTTCTGTTCCCCTTTTGAATAGATTGTGAAGAAGTTGAATTTTGCAGTATGAGATGATACCTTGCAACACTTTTTAGGTGGAACAGTAGTCGAAACTACCTCTGGTATTTTGTAGAGATGACCCCCCAAAGTAACAATGACACTACGGGGTTGAGAGTTATAAACAACATGGCATGTCCACATATATGGTTTTCCCAAGAGAACATCATAGACATCCAGTGGGGAAACATCACATAATACCTCATCCTTGAAGGGTTGGATGATGTATGAAAATATACACTGTTGGCTGACAGAAAGATCTCGTCCTTGGCTAAGCCACCTGATGTTGTATGGCTACGGGTGTGTTGTTGTCGACATACCAACTGTTTGATGACCTCTGTTGAGATGAGGTTATTCTGGCTTTCGCTATCAACAATAAAATGAAGTGGGGTCCCCTTCACCCACATCCATGAATGAAAAAGATGTTCTGCCTCTTTAGGATCTATTGGTTCTTCTGGTTGAATTGCCGCGATCACAAAAATTACAATGGGGTCTGCGTCAATGATCTGTCCTTTACCGATATTTTCAGAATCAGATTCAGAATCAGTTTCCGATCCTTGTCCTTGATCTTGGCCACCAATGACTATTTTGAGCGACATTCATCGATGTTATGCCAGGGGATATATGGAAATCACACCATTTTTCAGTGTCCTTCTTTGTCTTCCCGTGACACTTATTTTCATGTGTCTTGGGATGGTTTTTGGGAGACTGTTTGTTAGGGCTGTCTTTGTCATACTTTGGTTGTTGCAGATTTGCAGACCCAAAATCTCATTTGTTCTGGTGCTTAAATTTCTGCTCAATTTTAATAGCATATCGATAAGCAGCACCGAGTGATGAGATGTCCTGAAAATCCATTTCAGTTTGGAAGTATCTGTGTAGAGCCACATGGTATTTCAGAACCAAATGTCGTTTGGAGTCTTTGATACCTATCTTGGTGCACAAGGTATGGAAGGTGTTGGTGAACTCTAAAACTTCTTGGCCCCTCTCTTGCCACAGTGTGGTCCAATTCATGTACTAGTCCTCATAGTTTCCAACATGGTAATATTGTTCCTTTACCACATCCACAAAAAAAATCCCAAGTGGGCTCGACCCCATATATTCCAGACTCTTCTGTAGAACTCTTCTCCTAGTAAGTTTCCCATCAATTTTTCACACAGGGCAGATCCTTAAGGAGCGCAAAGATGATCTTTTGTCTGTCAAAAAAATTGTGAAAAGAGAAATGACCTTTTAACAGATTTAACCATTTATGTAGGTCATCCACATCTATCTGACCTTCAAATATAGGAATATCAAAATTGACCTATACCTTAAAAGGTGAGGTGCCTACAAAGTGGCCGCTTGATGAATATGCGTCTGATGCTATTGAGAGGCATTGAAGGACGTGGAAAAAAATGTCCATCATTTCGTCCCTCTATTGCATGAGAGCTTACTCAAGCAACAGACTTATAGGATCATCTACTCCGTCGTTTTTATTTTCTTCCACCATTGAGGGTTTCTTGGGTGTGTGAGAGAGATTATCCTTAGGAGAGACAAGATTGAGACCCAGCTTGCTATACTTGGACCTCGTCGGGGACATGCAGTGAAAAAAATGATCAAGAACAACCTGCTCTGATACCACTGATCCAGATTTATTTTCGGCACGAAATCAGAGCGGAGATATACTAAAAAAATGCACAGAGATATCACAGATATTCAATAAAATAAAAGGAATGTATTAGAGATGAAACCATAAACACAGATATAAAATAATACTTGATTTCTATTAATGAAATAAATGTACAGAGACTGTAAAAATACAGAGTGAAAGACTCGCTAGAATGGTGGAAACTTATCTCTGAGAAGAGATGTGACGGCTACTTGCATTTGCAAGAAGATAATTACAATGAGTCTCTGAAGGATTTTTTACAATAAACTAGAATGCCAAAAACCCTAGAGTTATGTGGGCCCCATTTGGGTAAGTTGGTGCATCAACTTCCCAGGGTCGTAACTTTTGCATACGATCTCCGTTTTAGGCGTATGATAGATAATTGGAAAGGTATCATCAAGGAGATTCATTTTGGGAGATAAATGATGAATTTTGATATAATTTAGAACCCCTATCTCGAAAAACCTTCATTTGGGCCCTCAAGATGGCCACAAAAGTTAAAAACTGCTAAAAATAGTAAATTGCCAAAATTTTCAGAAAACTGTTTTGAGCCAGTTGAAAAAGGTGGGTGGCAATTGATATCCACCTGTATAAATCGTCCCTCCTTAGGAAGAAATGGTATCCATTGCATTGAGTTCCTCAGGGAGAGGGAAAAACGTTTTCTAAATTTGCATCTTGGTGAGCTTCTTGCCTTGCTAGAGACGTCGCGTTGTTTAGTTTGTGGAAGTCTGTCATGAACCTCTTGAGGCTGAGGCTATTCAACACGTTGGGCTACATGAGAGGATGATGTGCACAAGGAATTTTTGTGCTTTGATGCAACCTTGTAGACCTGCTTCTGTTTGATAGAAGGTGCTTGGGGCGAGGCTGTAGTGGTTGCAGTGTCCTTTTGTTCCCCTTTTGAACAGATTGTGAAGAAGATGAATTTTGCAGTATGAGATACTACCTTGCGACACTTTTTAGGTGGAACAATAGTTGAAACTACCTCTGGTATTCTATAGAGATGACCCCCCAAAGTAACAATGACACTATGGGGTCGAGACTTATAAACATCATGGCATCTCCACATATATGGTTGGCCCAAGAGAACATCACAGAAATCCAATGGGGAAACATCACATAATACCTCATCCTTGAAGGGTTGGATGCTGTATGAAAATCGACACTGTTGGCTGACACAAAGATCTCATCCTTGGAGAAGCCACCCGATGTTGTATGGTTGTGGGTGTGTTGTTGTCGACATCCCAACTATTTGATGACCTCTACTGAGATGAGGTTCTTCTAGCTTCCGCTATCAACAATAAAATGAAGTAGGGTCTCCTTTACATGTATTTTCAGAATCAGATTCTGAATTAGGGTTCAGATCCTTGTCTTTGATCTCAACCACCAATGACTATTTTGAGATACATTCATTGGTGTTGTGCCAGGGGATTTTGTGGAAATCGCACCATTTTCCAGTGTCCTTCTTTGTCTTCCCGTGACCCTTCTTTTCATGTGGCTTGGAATGGTTTTCGAGAGACTGTTTGTTAGGTTCATCTTTGTCATACTTTGGTTGTTGTAGATTTGCAGACCTGAAATCTCGTTTGTTCTGGTGCTTACATTTCTACACGATTTTAACAACATATCGATTAACATCACCGAGTGATGAGATGTCAAGAAAATCCATTTCAGTTTGGATGTATTTGTGTAGAGCCCCATGGTATTTTAGAACCAAATGTCATTTGGAGTATTTGATACCCATCTTGGTGTGCAAGGTATTTAAGGTGTTGGTGAACTCCTAAAATTCTTGTCCCCTCTCTTTCCATAGTGTGGTCCAATTCATGTACTATTCCTAATAGTTTCCAACATGGTAATATTGTTCCTTTACTGCATCCACAAAAAAATCCCAAGTGGGCTCGGCCCCATATATTCCAGACTCCTCTGCGGAACTCTTCTCCTAGTATGTTTCCCACCAATGTTTGACATGGGGGAGAGCCTTAAGGAGCCTGAATATGATCTTTTCTCTGTCGAAAAAATTGTGAACAGAGAAATAACCTTCTAACATATTTAACCATTTATCTAGGGCATCCGCATCTATTTGACCTTCAAATATAGGAATTTCAAAATTGAATTGTACCTTAAAAGGAGAGGTGCCTCCAAAGTGGCCGCTTGATGAAGATGCTCCTGATGCTATCGGGAGGCATTGAAGGATGTGGGAAAAATTGTCCATCATTTCGTCCCTCAGTTGCGTGAGATCTTGCTCAAGCAACAGACTTATAGGATTGTCTGCTCTGTCATTTTTCTTTTCTTCTGCTATTGAGGGTTTATTGGGTGTGCAAGAGAGAGTGTCCTCAAGAGAGGCAATATCGAGACCCAAATTTCTATACACAGACCTTGTTGGGGACATGCATTGAAAAAAACGATCAAGAACAACCTACTCTGATACCCCTGATCTAGATTTATTTTCGGCACGAAATGAGAGCGGAGATATAATAAAAAAATGCACAGAGATATCACAGATATTCAATAATATAACAAGAATGTATTATATATGCAACTATAAACACATATATACAGTAATACACAATTTTTATTAATGAAATAAATGTACAGAGACCGTAAAAATACAGAGTGAAAGACTCGCTAGAATGGTGGCAGCTTATCTCTGAGAAGAGATGTGATGGCTATTCACATTCGCAATAAGATGATTACAATGAGGATTTGAAGACCTTTTTACAATAAATCAAAATGCCAAAAACCCTAGACATCCAAAAATCTAACCCTAGGAGATGAAGCACCAAAAGTCATGTGGGCCCCGTTTGGGTAAGTTGGTGCATCAACTTCCCGGGGTCGTAAATTTTGCATACGATATCCATTTTGGGCGTATGATAGCTCGTTGGAAAGATATAATCAAGGATAATCATTTTGTTGGATCAATATTGCCTTCAATTTTCATTGAGAACCACAATCTTGAAAAACCTTCATTTAGGCCCTCAAAATGGCCCCGGAAGTTAAAAACTGCTAAAAATAGTAAATTGCCAAAATTTCCAGAAAACTATTTTGAGTTAGTTAGAAAAGGAGGGTGGCCATTGATATCCACCTAGATCAATCCTGCCTCATTAGGAAGCAATGGTATACATTGCATTGAGTTCTTGGGGGAGAGGGAAAAGCGTTTTCTAAATCTGCATTTTAGTGAGCTGCTTGCCTTGCTCAAGACGTTGCGTTGTTTAGTTTGTGGAAGTCTGTCACGAACCTGTTGAGGTTAAGGCTGTTCAACAAGTCAGGATACATGAGAGGACGA
Organism: Picea engelmannii; assembly: GCA_009831015.1. Lineage (NCBI taxonomy): Eukaryota > Viridiplantae > Streptophyta > Pinopsida > Pinales > Pinaceae > Picea > Picea engelmannii. The sequence goes on along the minus strand of ML787758.1, from coordinate 79,373 downwards.
TGTGCACAAGGAATATTTATGCTTTGCTGCAACCTTGTCGACCTGCTTCTGTTTGATAGAAGGTGCTTGGGGCGAGGTTGTATTGGTTGCAATGTCCTTCTGTTCCCCTTTTGAACAGATTGTGAAGAAGATGAATTTTGCAGTATGAGATACTACCCTGAAAAACTTTTTAGGTGGAACAGTAGTCAGAACTACCTCTGGTATTCTATAGAGATGACCCCCCAAAGTAACAATGACACTACAGGGTCGAGACTCATAAACAACATGGCATCTCCACATATATGGTTGGCCTAAGAGAACATCACAGACATCCAGTGGGGAAACATCAAATAATACCTCATTCTTGAAGGGTTGGATGCCATATGAAAATTGAAATTGTTGGCTTACACAAAGATCTTTTCCTTGGTGAAGCCACTCGATGTTGTATGGTTGCGGGTGTGTTGTTTTCGACAATCCCAAATTTTTGATGACCTCTACTGAGATGAGATTCTTCTGGCTTCCACTATCAACAATAAAATGAAGCAGGGTCCCCTTCATCCACATTCGTGAATGAAAACGATGTTCCCCCTCTTCAGGATCTATTGGTTCTTCTGGTTGAATTTCTACAGTCGTGACAATAGCATTGGGGTTTGTGTCAATGATCTGTCCTTTACTGGTATTTTCAGAATCAGATTTTGAATCAGGGTTCGACTCCTTGTCTTTGATGTTGGCCACCAATGAATCTTTTGAGCGACATTCATCGGTATTGTGCCAGGGGATTTTGTGGAAATTGCACCATTTTCCGGTGTCCTTCTTTGTCTTCCCGTGACACTTATTTTCACGTGGCTTGGACTGGTTTTCGGGAGACTACTTGTTAGGTCCGTCTTTGTCATACTTTGGTTGTTACAGATTTGTAGACCTGAAATCCTGTTTGTTTTGGTGCTTAAATTTTTGCTCAATTTTAACAACATGTCGATAAGCAACACCGAGTGATGAGATGTCCAGAAAATTCATTTCAGTTTGGATGTATCTGTGTAGAGCCCCACGGTATTTCAGAACCAAATGTCGTTCAAATTCTTTAATACCTATCTTGGTGCAGAAGGTATGAAAGGTGTCGGTGAACTCCGAAACTTCTTGTCCCCTCTCTTGCCACAGTGTGGTCCATCTCATGTACTGGTCTTCATAGTTGCCAATAGGTTAATATTGTTCCTTTACCGCATCCACAAAAAAATCTCAAGTGGGCTTGACCCCATATATTCCAGACTCCTCCGTGGAAGTCATCTCCCAGTAAGTTTCCAACTAATGTTTGATATGGGGGAGAGCCTTAAGGAGCGCGAAGATGAACTTTTCTTCGTCGAAAAATTTGTGAACAGAGAAATAACCTTCTAACAGATTTAACCATCTATCTAGGGCATCCGCATCTATTTGACCTTCAAATATAAAAATATCAAAATTGACATGTACCTTAAAAGGCGAGGTGCCTCCAAAGTGGTCACTTGATGAAGATGCGCCTGATGCTATCGAGAGGTGTTGAAGGATGTGGGAAAAATTCTCCATCATTTCATTCCTCTGTCGCGTGAGAGCTTGCTCAAGCAATAGACTTATAGGATCGTCTGCTCCGTCGTTTTTATTTTCTTCAACCATTGAGGATTTCTTGGGTGTGTGAGAGAGATTTTCCTCAAGAGAGACAAGATTGAGACCCAACTTTCTATACTCGGACCTCGTGAGGGACATGCACTGAAAAAATGATCAAGAATAGCCTGCTCTGATACCACTGATCCAGATTTATTTTCAGCACGAAATGAGAGAAGAGATATAATAAAGAAATGCACAGAGATATCACATATATTCAATAATATAACAAGAATGTATGAGAGATGCAACCATAAACATAGATATACAGTAATACACGATTTCTATTAATGAAATAAATGTACAGAGACTGTAAAAATACAGAGTGAAAGACTCGCTAGAATGGTGGCAGCTTATCTCTGAGAAGAGATGTGACAACTACTCACATTCACAAGAAGATGATTACAATAAGGCTCTGAAGGCATTTTTATAATAAAAAAGAATGCCAAAAACCCTATACATCCAAAAACCTAACCCTAGGAGACGAAGCACCAAAAATCATGTGGGCCCCGTTTGGGTAAGTTGGTGCATCAACTTCCCGGGGTCGTAACGTTTGCATACAATCTTTGTTTTAGGCGTATGATAGCTCATTGGAAAGGTATCATCGAGGAGATTAATTTTGGATTATAAATCATGCCTTTGGATATAATTGAGAACCTATATCTTGAAAAACCTTCATTTGGGCCCTCAAGATGGCCCCAGAAGTTAAAAACTGCTAAAAATAGTAAATTGCCAAAATTTCCAGAAAACTATTTTGAGATAGTCAGAAAAGGTGGCTGGCCACTAATATTCACCTAGATCAATCCTCCCTCCTTAGGAAGAAATGGTATCCATTGCATTGATTTCCCAGGGGAGAGGGAAAACATTTTCTAAATCTGCATCTTAGTGAGCTGCTTGCCTTGTTGGAGATGTCATGTTGTTTAGTTTGTGGAAGTCTGTCAGGATCCTGTTGAGGCCGAGGTTCAACAATTCAGGCTAGATGAGAGGAGTACTTAAGATAAGTTTGTATTGTAATCATATTCTTTCAAATTTTTTAATTGACAGGCAAACAGAAGATAAGTTCAGAGAGGTGAATGATCGAAGGCAGTGAATGATCGAAGGCAACGAATGAGAGAAAGTTTGAGAAGAATGAAAATGATCGAAGGCAGCAAATGAGAGAAAGTTTGAGAAGAATCTGTTGAGAAGAAGAATCTCTGAACATTGAAGAGGGAGACAGATCTCAGCCGTCAGATCCGAGCGCAGGGTTTGACCACCGTTGGATCGAGGAGAACCTGCACAGTCTTTAAAGTGCAAGGAGAAGAGGGTGTAATCACAATATGAAAAATCACGATGAAATCTGAGACGTCAGATCAAGCTTTGATCTGGACCATTAATTCCATTCAATGTCGGAGTTTCGGGGATCACGTGTTGGAAATGTCAAATAAACAATACAACACGAACCTCGAAATCGTGATATGCGAATTCACGATTTAATCGCAGCTGTTAAGTTAAGAAGTGATCTGGACCGTTGATTTTCTTCATGGAGTATCAGGGATCGAGACTTTGAAGTGAAAAAAACACTTGACAACAAAAATGTTGAAATCGCGATATGCGATATGGCGATTCAATCACAACCGTTAAATCAAGCTTGAATGTAGACCGTTGATTATAGCTCCTGTCGGAGTTTAGTGAATCGCAATGTCAAGAGGAAAAGAAACAAATGCAACAAGAATCCCGATTTTGTGATATGTGATATTGCGATCCAATCATAGCCGTTGAAACATGTTCATATCTGGACCGTTAGTTCAACTCCGTGTCAGATTTTTGCGAATCACAATATGGATAGACAAAAGAAACAAAGCAACTTGAATTACGAATTTGTGATATGTGAAATTGTGAAAGAGTCTTATGCATAAGGCTGTGGTCACAGCCCTTGGTCACGGGAAGAGAAGGAGTCAGTCCAGATAAGCTCCATTTCGGAGTTTCAGAGATCGCGACATGAAGTGTCGAGACACTTGGGCACAGGAATGCCAAAATGCCAAAACCCGATTTAAAAAGGCAAGAATAATAAAGGTCATCCAACGGTGCGGATAAAACCTGAATGTGATCGGAGGGTTACTATTCTTTCTCACAGATTAACTCCTGAGTTTGGAATCTATTAGCAAAATGGACTCATGATTGCAAATCAGTTAGCGTTTTAGTTGGTGTTTCAGTTGCTTAGACAATTGTCGTCTTTTTGCCTAAGGAGTTGGGAAGTTGAACCGTCATGTTCGTGTGTATAAAAGAAGATGAAACAGGCTGTGTCTGGTTGGTTGTTGGGGATGTGAAAAAGAATGAAACTGTAAGAAAAGAAGCGCAGAGGATCCATGGGAGGAGATTGAGCATATGTGCATTGAAAGAGTAAAGGCAGAACATAAGGAAAAAAAGAGCAGAAGCATAACAAAATGACAGAAAGAGAAAAAGAAGAGCAGAATGAGAGAAAAAAATGATGCAGAGCATACCTGCTGAACAGATAGAGGAAGAGAAGAGCAGCAGAACAGTGTGTAGAAGACCAGATTTACAGAACAAAGAAAGATAGGTAAGAACTGATTTATCTGTAAAGTTGACTGTTTATTTAGCCATTCATATTCTAGGGAGGTTGGGAAGTGCTCTGGAGGAATGTTGTCCTCAGAGGTTCAAGTGGGAGCTTGAACACAGGAAGTTGTAACTTCCATCTGGTTGTAGCTAGAGAAACCAGGGTGGTAGGGTGGTGCAAGGGAGAACAAGTGTTCTCTGTTATGCAGGTTGGAGCTTGTGTAATTGGAAGTTGGTGCTTCCATCCAGTTGGTGCTGGAACATATAGGGAGTTGGTGCTTCCTTCTAGTGGGTGCTAGAAAAACCAAAGAGTTGGTGCTCTCAAACAAGTTGTAGCTTGTAAAATAGAGGTAGTAGCCTCACATTGAGTTGGTGCTCAATTAACGATGATGTACAAAACTTAGAAGATTACCTATCATTTCGAAGAAGAAGAGGTTTTCTCCCTTTATGGGTTTCCTCATGAAAATCTGTCTCTGTGTATACTTTATGTGTTATTGATGCTCTTTGATTTTACTGTCCATATGATGTATATTGTTGATGATCACTTGAAGAAAGTTTAACAATGTTTTAATAGACTTAAAATTGTTTAAGCATAGAAACGACTGATTCACCCCCCCCTCTTAGTTGCTTTAGTAATTCCAACAATTTTTACAATAAACTGGAATGCCAAAAACCCTAGTGATGCAGGAGCATCTCAAGTGAGACAACGTGGAGATAATCGGACAGTTGGAAAAGTGCCCAACAAATTTTTTGAAATATCTTGAACCATTAATGAAACATCAAGTGGAGGTGCACTTGTATAATGTAAATGGACCTTGAGCGATTTTCTCTCGTCCTTAGTAGGTAGAAGGCATTTATAGTAGTTAATGCAAGTAGATAGAATTGAATGTGTAGATTAGACATTTTTAGAGCGCAAGAGGGAAAGGGGATATAGACACCCTCCTTGTATATTGTAACATTATCAGAAGAGCGTGAAGATTATTGAGGAGAGAATAGAAGAGAAGCAGAGAGCTATGTAGCAGACTCCATGTACAGAAGTTCTGAATTAATACAAGAAAGATGTGATTTAGACTCATGGTGTTCATATATTCTCTGTGTATGCATCTTTGAATGTTATGCTCATGAATGTTTTTCTATTTCTGTCATGCAATTTCTTTTATGCTATGTATGAATGATTTCTTATTGAATGTTTGAAATATGAGAGGAAAGAGGAGAGGAATGAGTTTCAATTGTTTCTCTATCTGAGCAAGAGTTCCTGCAAGGAGTGCACTTGAATTGTCCGCAAGGAGTGGTTTGACAAGGTGTTACGAGGTTTGTCTCTGAAAGCTTAGGAGAGAAAGATTTTGTTCTCATTTCCACAGAAGTGCAGTTGGCACAGGAGTCATGCAAGGAGTGCGTAGGCTGAGCAAAGCCTCAGGGTTGTGAACCTAAGAAAATTATTTAGATACTGCTGCTACAGATGTGTGCAGATTCGAAGGATTCCAACACTTGGAAGTGTTTGAAAGTCTGCTGCAAGGAGTGTGTGCAAAGGGGTTTTCTGAAAGACTCAGATTTGGGAAAATTCATAAGGATTTGAACCTTCGAAGGAGTCAAAGGAAGGCATAGTGACGACGGACCACAGGAGGACGAGTTCTCGAGGAAAAGAATGGGTGGTCGAAATTCCCTATAGATAATTCACGAATTTTCGTGAGCCGTTAGATATCACGAAGGAGGAGAGGAGTTACCACGAGTATCCCTAAAGGTTCTAAATCTCAGGAGGAGTAGGACCATAGAGCCAAGCCACAAGGACTGATGGATTTAGATGTGGATTTCTATATCAGGGTTTCATAGGTTGAAGTCTTGTAAACTTTGCAACGAGAATCACGAAATCACGAAACGCAAAATCCTGAAAAGATAAAAGGATTTGTGTGGCCACAGAGGAGTCAGCGAGTGGACAGGTGGTGCACTATTGACATGGAGTCAAACTTCGTTGATCATTTCGGAGTTTTGGGGAGTGAAGTTCTGAATTATTTTCATTAGGATTCATGATATCGTGAAGTCCGAAGTCCCGATGGAGTAAAGGGGCATTGAAAAGTCAACCTTATGAGCGCGTCGGAATTTTGAAAAATCGGGTTTCAGGAATCGTGGGAACAAGCTTCATGGCACCTCTACCGCCGAAATTGCGATAAGGAAAAACCTGAAAGAGAAAGAGGATGGGTAAGCGTTGATGGTTTTCGAATTTTGGGGATTTGAAAGATAGTCGCTCGGCCGCCGGATTCGCGAAAGTGCGAAGTACGATCCCCCAAAGTAAAAAGGGGATTTCTCAAAGTTAAGAGTGGGTGCAGATTTCCCGAAAGGGAAATAGAAGAGCTATTTCCAAGAGCTCTTCAGGCCAGTGGATAAGGAAAGATCTTGTGTTGACGTAGACCTTCTGACCTGCAGGTTGTGGAGGGAGCGTGCGTCATCATTTTTGGTATCAGAGCACAGAAAGGTTCTTTGATTTTTGTAGCAGAGAAAAGGAAAATTCACCATGCCACCAAGGAGAAGGGACAGACGAATACTCGATCCACAAGAGGAGAGGGAAGTGCCAAGAAGAAGAGGTAGGCAGATGAATGATCCAGCCATGGAAAAAGAAATGCGTGATCTAAGAGCTAGACTTGAAGACATGGAGACAACATAGAGACGAACAGTCAGTGTTGGGGATCTTAGTGATTCCGAAAGTGAAGTTGAGGCTGAACATGAAGAAGAATTTGCTTCTGAAGATGCAACAAACAAACGTTTGATCAAGGCTATTACAAGAATGGGTGCAAGAGCGAAGATGGACATTCCAGTTTATGAGGGAAACTTGGATGTAGAGGAGCTTCTAGACTGGATTAGATCCCTAGACACATACTTTGACTATGAAGATGTCGAAGAGGACAAGAAGGTCAAGCATGCTATCACAAGATTGAAGGGACATGCAACATTGTGGTGGGATGAACTACAAGCTGATAGATGCCGCAAAGGCAAGCAAAAGATCAAGAGTTGGGACAGAATGATCGCGAAGATGAAGGTGAAATTCATCCCTAGAGATTATCAAATTACTTTGTTCAGGAGGATGCAAAACCTGAGACACAAGTTGATGACAGTGAAAGAATACACTGAAGAATTCTACAAACTGAACATCAGGGCAGGTCATTGGGAGAGCGATGATGAAAAAGTATCCAGATATATGAATGGCCTAAGATATGACATTCAGGATGAGATGAGCATGGTAACCATCCGAACGGTGGAAGATGCTTATTAGATGGATCTGAAAGCGAAAGAGAAGCTGAGCCGAAAGCAGGGTCAAAGAGGCTGAGGAAGAAGTCATCCCAAAGGAAAATCACTTGCCCAAGACAAATACCAGAAGCCCAATGAATACTGGAAGAAACCTCAAACTCGAACTGAAAGAGGTGGAACCTCACAACGAGGGCAACATACTGAACAAAGAAGAGATTATGCTGACAACAATACTTTTCCTCGTACTAGAGGTAGAGGTAGAGGAAGAGGAAGAGGTGGAGTAATAACATGCTTCACATGTGGAAATAATGGGCACAAGTCTTACGAGTGTCTAGATAAAAAGAAAGAGAGTGGAGAAGCTCACATCGCCGAAGCACAGAGGTGAGATGTTGAGGCAGAAGACACTGAAGGCAGAAGATCGCTGATGATGTGAAAAGTTATTTTGACACCAAAAAAGGAGGTGGAGAGTTCATTCCAAAGGACCATACTTTTCAGGACTGCTTGCAAGACCAAGGACATGGTATGCAAGGTCATTGTGGACAGTGGTAGCACAGATAATCTTGTTTCTACAGAGATCGTACAGAAGCTGGAGCTGGAGACGATTGATCATCCAAGCCAATACAAGGTTTCGTGGCTACAAAAAGGACATCAGGTAACTGTCACTAAACAATGTTTAGTTGAATTTAAGATAGGAGGATATAATGATAAGATATTATGTGATGTTATTCCCATGGATGTTTGTCATCTATTGCTGGGTAGACCATGGCAACATGACAGAAATGTGATTCATGATGGGAGAATGAACACATACACCCTGGAGAAGAATGGGATGAGTCACATGTTGCTTCCAATCAAGGACAAGGATGTGAAGTTGGAAGTAAGAAACACTGTACTTCTCATGAGTGGGAAGGAACTTATTACAGAGGTTAAGAAGAAAGAAGAACCGTAGTTTATTGTGGTCAGAAAACTAAAGATTGTTTTGACAAGCAGAAGAATAGATGATTTACCAGAAGAAGTTCAGGAACTATTGGAAGAGTTCGCTGACATAGTAGTGGACGAACTACCTCGTTCGTTGCCACCGATCAGAAGTGTGAGTCATCACATTGATCTCATACCAGGAGCTAGTTTGCCAAATAAACATGCGTACATATTGACGCTGCAAGAGAATGAAGAGGTTAAAAGGAAAGTCCAGGAGTTGTTGGACAAAGGGTTGGTCAGGGAAATCTTGAGCCCATGTGTTGTTCCAATAGTACTTAGTCCAAATAAAGACGGAGGCTGGAGGATGTGTACTGACTCGAGGGTGATTAACAAGATAACCATCAGGTACAGATTTCCTGTTAAGAACCAAACATCAATATAGCGTAGAAAAACCTCAGGAAAAGTACTCAATGCCTTGAAAAAGAGATAATTCTAGATAATAAGCTTCTTTGAGGGGGCAACCTCCTTTTACCCCACTTAAATGTTCAAGTACAAGATGATTCAAAATGAAAATGTCTCCTTGGTATATATAGGAGACTAGGAGGTATCATTACAACTAATGGCCTAAAGCCGACATAAATAAAATAACATTAC
>ML787758.1:41681-65984 GCA_009831015.1 Picea engelmannii | reverse complement strand
CTTTCAGGTGTCTTCTCTGTTACAAAATTTTTCAATACTTCCATGATCTTAGCTTCCATTGAATCCATCTTAGTATCCAACTTGGATTCCATTGAATCCATCTTAGTATCCAACTTAGCTTCCATTGAATCCATCTTAGTATCTAACTTGGATTCTATTGAATCCATCTTAGCTTGTAGTTCATTTATGTCCCTATGCATTTCTTCACCTTCATCAAGAGTCCAAGTAGGATTTTCTGGAGGCTTATTTGGTGTAGAATTTCCCTTTTTGGGTGGCATGTTGGCCAAATATCACTTTTGAACCTTGATTTTGAGTTGGTTCTGCTAGACAATATTTCTTCTGTTGTATCTCCCAATTTTTGGAACTTCTGGGTATGAAAATTTATCTTATGTATTTCTCTGATATGTCTTCTCTTCAATGCCATAGGTCTGATCAAAATTGGATGTGCCAAGTGGAATTTACGATAACTTCCCCACAACTTGCTGATTTTTGGCCTTTCCAAGAGATCTCACTTGTATAGTGTTCCCCGCACAAAATAATTGATATAAAATTATGAAACTCGCACCCAAAATACTACAGACTGTCTACGATCCAATGCAACCAGTCCCACACAATTTGGATACTCTAGGAAGAAGTTATGAATGTTTTACCTAGAACACCTTCTTTAGACTAGCCAATAGGACTAGTCAGATACCCTATCTTACACAGGGTGTATCTACAAATTTAGATGAACCAGAAGCTAAAATTTTTACCACAGATAAATCACTAATTTCTATAAATTTCCTCCAGAGTTCAGGGTTTGAAATGTTACAGAATTGTTTTTATAGCAAAAATTCTACAAAGACTCATTTCAGGATGATTCCAGAACCCTATCTTGTACAGGCTATATCTCCGAAAGTATAAGGCCTCAGGAGCTAAATTTTGAACCCAACGTACCTTGATTCTTATTCTAAATACCCTCCAAGCCGTTCCTTCTGAAACGTTGTAGAAAAAAAGTTATAGTGAAAATTCCACAGTGTCTCAGATGTAGCAGCGAAACCCCAAGACCTTGAGCTCTGATCCCATATGTTAAGAACCAAACATCAATATAGCATAGAAAAACCTCAGGAAACGTACTCAATGCCTCGAAAAAGAGACAATTTTAGATAATAAGCCTCTTCGAGGGGGAAACCTCCTTTTACCCCACTTAAATGCTCAAGTACAAGATGATTCAAAATGAAAATGTCTCCTTGGTATATATAGGAGACTAGGAGGTATCATTACAACTAATGACCTAAAGCTGACATAAATAAAATAACATTGCTAATCTAATATTCCCCAATTAAGGGGTAGTGGGCCAATATTAGGGCTTAACATTTCCATTTCCAAGGATGGATGATCTGATGGATTGCTTGAGTGGAGCAAAGCATTTTTCAAAGATTGATTTGAAAAGTGGTTATCATCAAATCCGCATGAGAGAAGGTGATGAGTGGAAGACAACATTCAAAACCAATGAAGGGTTGTATGAATGGCTTGTTATGCCGTTTGGCTTAACAAATGCACTGAGTACCTTCATGAGGTTGATGAATGAAGTCTTGAGGGAGTTCATAGGAAAAGTTTTCATAGTGTATTTAGATGACATACTGGTTTTCAATAAAACAGTGGTAGAGCATCTGAAGCATTTGGCTACAATGATGCAGAGATTGCAGCAAGAGAAGCTGTTGATAAACATGAAGAAGTACTCATTCATGAAGACAAAGCTCATTTACTTGGGTTTTTTTATTTAGTTGAGGATGGATCCAGATAAGGTGGAGGTAATCAAGAATTGGCCATCACCAAAGGATATTTTTGAGGTGAGATTTTTTCACGGATTGGCTAGTTTCTACTGAAAATTCATTAAGAATTTCAGTGGAATTAGTGCACCAATGATGGACACAGTGAGAAAAAGACACAAGTCTTTTCATTGGATAGAAGAGGCTGAGAAAATTTTTAATCTGTTGAAGAGGAAGATCACGGAACAACCAGTTTTGGTGTTGCCGGATTTCCAAAGGACATTCCAAGTGAAATGCGATGCAAGTGGATTTGCAATAGGGCTAGTCTTGAGTCAGGAAGACAGGCCGATAGCATACTTCAGCGAGAAGATGAATGAAGTGAAAGTGAAATACTCCACATATGATAAGGAGTTTTATGCTATCATACTGGCATTGAAGAAATGGAGACATTACTTGATCCCGAAAGAGTTTTTCTTATACAATGACAATCATGCATTACAGTTTGTGACTTAATAGGAAAAGTTGAATCAGAGACATGTTAAATGGGTTGAGTACATGCAAAATTTCACTTTTGTGATTAAACATATTTCTAGTACTGCTAACAAAGTTGCTGATGCTTTGAGCAGGAAGTGTTTGCTATTGTAGGAGTTCAAAGTCAAAACATGGGGTTTTGATGATCTCAGGGGAATGTACGCAGATGATCAGGATTTTAAGGAGGCGTATGAAGAAACTGAGAATCCAATTCTCAGAGATAGAAGCCAATGGGTAGAATACATGATCCAGGAAGGATTACTATTTAAAGGTAATCAACTGTGTATTCCGAAATGCTCCATGAGGGAGAATTTACTGAAGGAGAAACAAAGTGGAGGATTGGCAGGGCACTTTGGTCATGAAAAGACGTTCACAAAGTTGAATGAGTCATATTTATGGCCGGGAATGCGAGAAGATGTCAAGAGATTCATGGATAGATGCAGAATTTTCCAGCATTTGAAGGGAAGGAAGCAGAATGTAGGGTTTTATCAACCATTACCCATACCTGAGAGACCGTGGGATGCAATAAGCATGGATTTCTTATTGTGGTTGCCAAGAACACAAAGACGTTTTGACTCGATCTTTGTGGTGGTGGATAGATTTTCCAAGATGGACTACTTCATTCCATGTCAAAAGACCAATGACACAACTCACATTGCGAATCTGTTTTTCAAAGAAGTCATTCGACTTCATGGCTTACCAAGAAGCATAGTTTCAGATCGAGACACTAAATTCATAGTTCACTTTTGGAGAACCTTATGGAAGAAGCTGGGGACTAACTTATCATTTAGTTCATCTTATCATCCTCAAACGGATGGATAGACTGAAGTGGTAAATAGAAGTCTGGGAGACTTGCTGAGAAGCCTGGTGAAAAAACACCATAGCTAGTGGGACATCGTATTACCACAAGCAGAATTTTCTTATAACGACCCAGTTAACAGAAGCACAGGGAGAAGTCCATTTCAGATTGTTTATGGTGTGCAACCGAGGGGAATTTTTGAATTGAGAAATTCAGAACAGACTGCGATTAGGAGCACTAGTGCAGAAGATTTCACAGAGGCGATGAAAGAACTTCACAACCAGGTGAAGGAGCGATTGCAGAATTCAAGTCAGGAATATAAGCGCAGAGCCGATCGACAAGAGAGACAACTTCAGTTTTAGGTTGGTTATTTGGTTTTGGAACATTTAAGGAAGGAAAGGTTCCCTAGAGGAACATATAATAAGCTGAAGATGAAGAAAATCGGACCATGTAAGGTCTTGAAGAAATTTGGGGCGAATGCTTATGAGATTGAATTACCCGATGGGATCGAAATTTCTTCGATATTCAATATCTCAGATTTGTACCCATATAAAGATGAAGAGGCAGGAACAAGAAATGAGCAACCAATGTTCCAATGGAAAAAGCAGATGCCAGTTGTAGATAATCCACAGATGGAGCGCATACTGGACAAAAGAGTAAGCAAGAAGACCAGGCGAAAGCAATATTTTGAGTATTTGGTCAAATGGAAGGGCCATCCAGTTGAAGATGCTAGCTAGGAGAAAGAAGCAGAGATACAGAGGCATGGACAGACCATGTGTAAGCTCATGGATAAGATCCCATGAACATTTTCAAGCGAGGGAGTATGATGCAGGAGCATCTCAAGCGAGCTAGCATGGAGATAATCGAACAGCTAGAAAAGTGCCCAGCACAAATTTTGAAATATCTTGAACCATTAATGAAACATCAAGTGGAGGCACACTTGTATAATGTAAATGGACCTTGAGCGATTTGCTCTCATCCTTAGTAGGTAGAAGGCATTTATAGTAGTTAATGCGAGTAGATAGAATTGAATGTGTAGATTAGACAGTTTTAGAGCGCAAGAGGGAAACGAGATATAAACACCCTCCTTGTGTATTGTAACATTATCAGGAGAGCATGAAGATTATTGAGGAGAGCATAGAAGAGAAACAGAGAGTTGTGTAGCAAACTCCATGTACAGAAGCTCTGAATTAATACAAGAAAGTTGTGATTCAGACTCATGGTGTTCATATATTCTCTGTGTATGCATATTTGAATGTTATGGTCATGAATGTTTTGATCTTTCTGTCATGAAATTTATTTTATGCTATGTATGAATGATTTCTTGTTGAATGTTTGAAATTTGAGAGGAAAGAGGAGAGGAATGAGTTTCAATTGTTTCTCTATCTGAGCAAGAGTTCCTGCAAGGTGTGCAGTTGAATTTTCCGCAAGGAGTGCGTCGACAAGGTGTTCAGAGGTTTGTCTCTGAAATCTCAGAAGATAAAGTTTTTGTTCTTATTTCCACAGAAGTACAGTTGGCACAGGATCCATGCAAGGAGTGCGCAGGCCAAGCGAAGCCTCAGGGTTGCAAACTTGAGTGAAGTATTTAGAGACTGTTGTTGCAGATGTGCGCAGAGTCAAAGGATTCCAACACTTGGAAGTGTTTGAGAGTCCACCGCAAGGAGTGCGTGCAAAGGGGTTTTCTGAAAGACTCAAAGTTGAGAAAATTCAGAAGGATTTGAACCTTCGAAGGAGTCGAAGGAAGGCATAGCGACAATGGACCACAGGAGGATGAGTTCTCGAGGAAAATAACGGGCATTCGAAATTCCCTATAGAGAATTCATGAATTTTCGTGAGCCGTTAGATCTCACGAAGGAGGAGAGGAGTTACCGTGAGTATCCCTAAAGGTTCTAAAGCTCAGGAGGAGTAGGAACGTAGATCCAAGCCACAAGGGATGTTGGATTTACATGTGGATTTCTATATCGGGTTTTCATAGGTTGAAGTCCCGTAAAATTTGCAACAGGAATCGCGAAATCACGAAACATGAAATCCCAAAAATCTAAAAGGATTTGTGTGGCCACAGAGGAGTCAACGAGTGGATAGGTGGCGCACTATTGACACGGAGTCAAACTCCGTTGATCATTTCAGAGTTTCGGGGAGTGAAGTTATGAATTATTTTCATTAGGATTCATGATATCGTGAAGTCCAAAGTCCCGATGGAGTAAAGGGGCGTTGAAAAGTCAACCTTGTGAGTGCGTCAAAATTTTGGAAAATCGGGTTTCGGGAATCACGGGAACAAGCTTCTTGGCACCGCGACCTCGAAATCGCGATAAGGAAAAGCCCGAAAGAGAAAGAGGATGGGTCAGTGTTGACGGTTTTCGAGTTTTAGGGATTTTAAAGACAGGCGCTCGACCGCCGGATTCACGAAAGTGCGAAGTCCGATCCCCCGAAGTAAAAATGGGATTTCTCAAAGTTAAGAGTGGGTGGAGATTTCCCGAAAGGGAAATAGAAGAGCTATTGTTGAGAGCTCTTCGGGCCAGTGGATAAGGAAAGATCTTGTGTTGATGCAGACCTTCTGACCTGCGGGTTGTGGAGGGAGCGTGCGTCATCACCTAGACATCCAAAAACCTAACCTTAGGATATGAAGCACCAAAAGTCATGTGGGCCCCATTTGGGTAAGTTGGTGCATCAACTTCCCGAGGTCGTAAATTTCGCATACGATCTCCGTTTTAGGCGTATGATAGCTCGTTTGAAAGGTATCATCGAGGATATTAATTTTTGGGGATCAGTGATGCCTTCAAATATCATTGAGAACATAAATATCGAAAATCCTTCATTTGGGCCCTTATTATGGCCCCGAAAATTAAAAACTGCTAAAAGTAATAAATTGCCAAAATTTCCAGAAAACTGTTTTGAGCCAGTTGGAAAAGGTGGGTGGCCATTGATATCCATGTGAATCAATCCTCCTTCCTTAGGAAGAAATAGTCTCCATTGCGTTGAGTTCTTGGGGGAGAGGGAAAAGCATTTTGTAAATCTGCATATTGGTGAGTAGCTTGCCTTGCTGGAGATGTCGTGTTGTTTAGTTTGTGGAAGTTTGTCATGAACCTATTGATGTTGAGGCTGTTCAACAAGTCAGGATAGTGTTGGTGGGAGAAATCGACTGTCCGTCAACTGGAAGAGTGGAACCGGTCCGGGGTTGTCTAATAACCCAAGCCATTTGGAATGAACCACCCTGACAGGTTTAGTGGCTCCGTTAGCCGATCTAAGGTCCTAAGAAAACAAAAAAAAGAAAACTAATCTACAATAACTAATCTGACTAAAAATAAATAAAACAAACTAATAAACTAATCTAACTATAACTAACTATTAAACAAACTAGACTAAAACTAATTATTAAAACAAACTAAACTAATCTAACTATTCTATATATACTATCTACTAACTACTAGTATACTAACTCTAACTAATTAACTATCTAACTACTAACATAAATAAACCTTATTCACAAAATGCACAATATCTACAATTTACATATTTAAATAAAACCTGAAAAACTCACTTATATTCTGCCCTAAGACAAAGAAAGATGTTTTTGTTGATTTTATAATTTTATGAACATAAATAAAATGAAAAATAACTAAACTAAATCACTAATCTAAACTACAAATATATCTAACTAAAATAGTAATAGTATACTAAAGAAATTAATGAAAATAAATCACAAACTGACCTGGAGAAATGCTCCAGATTTTCCCTGTGTATGATGATTGTGCTAGCTGATCGGAGGGAGGAAACCCGCACCGAATTATCAAGGAGCTGCTCGTAAACGATAGCTGCAGTGCTCTTCAAGTATGATTACAGGACAAACAAGACATACAAATCACAACAATCATATGATTTATAAATCTCCACAGTTAGATAAACTCGTATGCAAAGACTTATACAAAATAATTCAATTGATTAAGAAGAGAAATCTGTCATTCATTAACTGAATAGAGTAATTGCTGTATTTTTAAGTATTGAAAGAAATCAGACATGGATCATATTAATTAAATCACATCGTTCTGCAAAAGACTATGATAGCTAAAGTAGTCTATAGTCAATTGCTAATGACATGCTTAAACTTGAAACAAAAGATTGATATTATGAAAGCGAAAGCTGTAGCAGAACATCCTGTCTCAATTTGTATTAGAAATCCATAGCCTAGTTCTCCCACAAGTGAGGATGATCCTTATTACAAAAAATAATAAGTATTTAAAGGTTTTCCAAAGGGTAAAACCTCCCTGTGGAAGTTATCAAAACTGTTTACATAAAATCTGGGAAGATATCCCAAGTTTAACTAAACTAGGAACCTACAATAAAACTAAACACACAAATATCCCCTAGACTGCCCAGCATATCCCATGCAATTCGAATTTACCTGAAAAGGGTAAAAAATGGACAAGTTAGAAGGGTCCTTTATTAATAAAATGATAAAGATCTAATTCTATAGACTAGCTACAGAATCTTGCGATTCTGTAGCTGGTCTAAATAAGACACATAATCAACATTAAAATCGAATGAGAATCTTTTAAAGAATTAAATTCAATTAACCTCCAATAGCTATTTGAAAACAAATCAATCAATTTGAAATTTTTACACCATTCGAAATCAAACAGGATCAAGATCAATCAAATGGTTACAGAGATATGCGTACTCTGTTTCTTTTGTTACCACAAAATCGAACGAACATAATCATAATAAACAATTGTGAAATCGTTTGATATCAATTTGAAACCGATATAATCAAAACAAATCGTAGGCAATTGTTATGCTGCCTTATCAACAGGAGATACGATCGCATCCAAACAAGATCATTTTCAAATCGTTATAACTGTATTGTCATAGCAAATGATTCATGCCACGAGTGGATTAACTCAAACTGGTGCGAAAATCAACTCAAATAAAATCATAACAAGATCAATTAATTGGTAATAGAGTTCGTAAGAATTATCTGATCGTTTGTTATTGCAAATTGGGGAAGACAAAATCATTTCTTGAATTCATTTTGAAACAACTATTACCCGAATTTCCTCATACGAATTTAACGGAATGACATGAGTCGAACTGACTTAAAAAACTCGTTTGAGAACATAACTGTAATCAATCTATTTTTGATACAAATTCAATTCATAAAATCGATCAAACTAACTAAAGACACAACAATCTAATCAAGCGAATCGAACAATTGTACATCAAAATCGTTCCATGATTCGGGCGCATTTGCACAATCTTAAATGAGAGCATTGTTTTCATACGAAACAGAGTCGTTCTTTCCTAATTGAAACTGAACAGAGTTGTATTCCTTTTTTTAGAAGATTACATGACACAACATATATTAAAAGATCGTAACAACCAAACTCATTGAAATCGTTTTCCAATCACAACATACGAACCATAACGAAATCAAATCCAAACATGATCGTATTCTAAGTTGAGCATAAAAAACTTCATGTTCAGAGTAGATACAAAACAAATTCAATTGAAAGCAAAACGTCAATTTCATTAACTCAATCAGACAAACGCACAAATCAAATCCAAATGAAGACCAATCAAATCCGATAAAAATCTATCAGTGGCTAAAATGGGAATGATCAAATCATGTATCCAAGATGAAATTTCATTTATTTTTAGCAAAGCAAAAATACAGGATGAACACATTGTGACATATCCATTTCGAAATATAAACAAAGCTATTCGAAGACCAAATTCAAATCAGTATATTAATCCTGGTCATTCACAAAACTAAAACGATATCAAAAATCATACCTGTATGGTGAGAAAACAACTTGATTATGACAATTTGCTGTTGACAATGGCTGTGGCCAATTCAACATTCTTGAAAATTATTGAACCAGCTGTCTTCTGTTTCCGATCAGTTGCTTGGAGCTTGTCTCTTTGACTGGTCAATATTGCAACTTGATTTTCCAATAATTGGATTTTTGATTGGCGTATGGGAACGTCGATGTAATATTGTTCCAACCATAAATCACATTGGTCACAGGGCAACTGTGTGGGCTTCGAAAATGCAGGTGAGGGTTTGATTCCATTTCCAAAGGTTTCGTTAGGCAGTTTGATCCCAGGGTAGCTAGGATTATTTCTTAGGCAAGGGGGAAGATTCGAAACGAAATCATAAGGCGACTTGGTGCACAGACCCTGTGAGTAAGGGTACTCACTGGCTAGGAAACGTTCTATGTCAGAGTCCGAATCCTCACTAAGGACTATGGGTTTTGACTCAGCAGAGGGTTTAGGTTTATTCCTAGCCATTCTCGAAATAAGTCGAGCATTCTTTTTACCCTTAGCAATAACAATAGGGTTTGCCTTGGCCCTTTTTCTCGCAGGATTTTTTACAGCCTCGGCCTTCTCTGCTACAACGACTTGGTAAGTCAATGTTAGGGTCGACCAAGGGTTTAGGAGAGGGAATTAGTACATGGAAGGGCACGGGTGGCTAGACATTGGTTTCATTAACCACAGGCTTGTCAACCTAGATAGGGTCTGTGTCATCAAAACCATTTCAAGCGATGAAATCTCTCCAGCTATCACCATGTAAACTCAAGTGATAAACAATGATAAGTTTAATTAATCCATGGTGGAACAGGATACTGTCGACCTTCTCCCTTTTAAACCTTTTAGACATTTTATATAGGCTACGCTGAAAGTAAAAGGGCATATTCAATGGGTATCCCATAAAATTAATTAACAAACGCAAGTGGTAGAGAAACATGAGTCCATATCGACCTTCACAGGTCATGAACTGTTTGATTATTATGAAAAGGTCGTGCCATCGTGGTTTAAGCATGGATATGGGCATACCTCTGTCACAAGAGGTGACCTTTCAGGAGACGAACAGTAGTGGCCATGGAACCTCTTCCACTTTCGAATTTTTGAACCAACGCTGGCCCATGGTAGGTAACCCTGTAGCAGAACTAATAATCTTCTCATCGATTTCCAACTATATGTCACCCACCTTGGCTCTATAGCCATCAAAAGTCAGAGCGAACTACTGTGCCACAAATAAGTTAAAACCCTCAAATTTCTGCACGAAGGTAAGCCAACCATTATCCTTCAAGTCTTTTCGGGCATTGTCAAATAACAACAAGGCTTTGTTGCCGTTCGGTTCGATTCGCAACACCGGTGCCATGGAGCCGATCACACGGTGAACGAGCCAGGGTTTGGGTCATAGCATACATAGGAGCAAAGTGCACGAAGGGTTACCTGAGCTAACAAAGGTAAATGGGGATAAGGGATAGGCATAAATGTCATCGTGCAAAGGTGGTGGAGCTTATCTCTACCATGCATAATAGTTATTGCCAAAGTACAACCGCCGGCTTATAGCTGTTCTACCCATTATAGTATAGTTCAACAATCATGTCACTTGGCCGATCAATGAAATCAATGGTAAGTGTATAAACCAATGCGTGCAATCAACGTTATGCCATAGTTTTAAACCATCAACATACAATTTGAAAACAATACCAAATGTTTAACCATGCGCCAATGTATTGTAACATCTCATATCAAGATTTTAACCAAGGTGCCAATGGGTCTTCATATAATCAACATGCCAATAGTTATGAAAATACGAACATAGGTATAATATTAAAATATTGAAAGATTTAACCATAACACCTATGTATTTTCATGAAACCAATGGTCAAGTAGGTCAAATAACATGCAAATCCAAATGCCAATGCATTACAAACTCAATGAAACCAAGTCACACAATCAATCCAAGAATGTCCAATGAGTATAGTTTGAAAGTTTTGCCAGCTGCATAATGATAAGTGAAATGTAAGCGCAATAGACATATTGACAAGAAGGATCATGATAGTTTAAATCATGACTTCAATGCGACTTCGAAAGACTAAGTTTTCACGCTTACAGTTGTGAAAACAAAACAAAGGTAAATGTGCAAATTTCACAAAAATAAAAGTGTCGTTTATTTGAAAATTGTGACGAAAAATTGATGTTTGCAAAACATTGGTGTAGGCAGCTTATAAGACAATAGAAAAATGTGGATTGGCTGCCAACAGATAGATGAGAGGATGATGTGCAGAAGGAATCTTTGTGCTTTACTACAACCTTGTCGACCTGCTTCTGTTTGATAGAAGGTGCTTGGGGCGAGGCTGTAGAGGTTGCAGTGTCCTTTTGTTCCCCTTCTGAGTAGATTGCGAAGAAGATGAATTTTTCATTATGAGATACTACCTTGCGACACGTTTTAGGTGGAACAGTAGTCGGAACTACCTATGGTATTCTGTAGAGATGATCCCCCAAAGTAACAATCACACTACGGGGTCGAGACTCATAAACAACATGGCATATCCACATATATGGTTGGCCTAAGAGAACATCACAGACATCCAGTGCAGAAACATCACATAATACCTCATCCTCGAAATGTTGGATGACGTATGAAAATCAACACTGTTGGTTGACATGAAGATCTCGTCCTTGGCGAAGCCACCCGATGTTGTATGGCTGCGGGTGTGTTTTTTTCCACAATCCCAACTGTTTGACGACCTCTGCTGAGATGAGGTTCTTCTGGCTTCCGCTATCAACAATAAAATGAGGCAGGTTCCCCTTCACCCACATCCGTGAATGAAAAAGATGTTCCCCCTCTTCAGGATCTGTTGGTTCTTCTGGTTGAATTGCTGCAGTCGTGACAATAGTAGTGGTGATTGCATCAATGATCTGTCCTTTACCGGTATTTTCAGAATCAGATTCTGAATCAGGGTTCGACTCCTTATCTTTGATCTTAGACACCAATGAAGGTTTTGAGCGACATTCATTGGTGTTGTTCCAGGGGATTTTGTGGAAATCACATCATTTTCTGGTGTCCTTCTTTGTCTTCTCGTGACCCTTCTTTTCATGTGGCTTGGATTGGTTTTCAGAAGACTATTTGTTAGGGCCATCTTTTTCATACTTTGGTTGTTGTAGATTTGCAGACCCGAAATCCTGTTTGTTCTGGTACTTAAATTTCTGCTCGATTTTAACAACATATCGATAATCAACACCGAGTGATGAGATGTCCAGAAAATCCATTTCAGTTTGGATGTATCTGTGTAGAGCCCCACGATATTTTAGAACCAAATGTCGTTCGGAGTCTTTGATACCCATCTTGGTCCACAAGGTATGGAAGGTGTCTATGAACTCTGAAACTTCTTGGCCCCTCTCTTGCTGTAGTGTGGTCCATCTCATGTACTGGTCCTTATAGTTGCCAACAGTTTAATATTATTCCTTTACCGCATCCACAAAAAAATCCCAAGTGGGCTCAACCCCATATATTCCAGACTCCTCTATGGAACTATGCTCCCAGTAAGTTTCCCACAAATGTTTGACATGGGGGAGAGTCTTAAGGAGCGCGAATATGATATTTTCTCTATCGGAAAAATTGTGAACATAGAAATAACCTTCTAACAAATTTAACCATTTATCTAGGGCATCCACATCTATTTGACCTTCAAATATAGGAATATCAGAATTGGCCTATACCTTAAAAGGAGAGGTTCCTCCAAAGTGGACGCTTGATGAATATGCACCTAATTCTATCGGGAGGCATTGAAGGATGTGGGAAAAATTATCCTTCATTTCGTCCCTCTGTCACGTGAGAGCTTGCTCAAGCAACAGACTTATAGGATCGTCTGCTCCATCGTTTTTCTTTTCTTCTGCCATTGAGGGTTTCTTGGGTGTGCGAGAGAAATTTTCCTCAAGAGAGACAAGATTGAGACCCAAATTGCTATACTTGAACCTCGTCGGGGACATGCATTGAAAAAAATGATCAAGAACAACCTGCTCTGATACCACTGATCTAGATTTATTTTTGGCACGAAATGAGAGTGGAGATATTATAAAGAAATGCACAGAGATATCAAATATATTCAATAATATAACAACAATGTATCAAATATGCAACCATAAACACAAATATATAGTAATACATGATTTCTATTAATGAAATAAATGTACAGAGACTGTAAAAATACAGAGTGAAAGACTCGGTAGAATGGTGGCAACTTATCTCTGAGAAGAGATGTGACGACTACTTGCATCTGCAAGAAGATGATTACAATGAGGATTTGAAGGAATTTTTACAATAAACTAGAATGCCCAAAACCCTAGACATCCAAAAACCTAACCCTAGTAGATGAAGCACCAAAAGTCATGTGGGCCCCGTTTGGGTAAGTTGGTGCATCAACTTCCCGGGGTCGTAACGTTTGCATACGATCTCCGTTTTATGCGTATGATAGGTCATTGGAAAAGAATCATCGAGGAGATTCATTTTGGGGGCTCAATCATGCCTTCAGATATAATTGAGAACCCCTATCTCTAAAAACCTTCATTTGGGCCCTCAAGATGGCCTCGGAAGTTAAAAACTGCTAAAAATAGTAAATTGCCAAAATTTCTAGAAAAATGTTTGGAGCTAGTCTAAAAAGGTGGGAAGCCACTGATATCCACCTGGATCAATCTTCCCTCCTTAGGAAGAAATGGTCTTCATTGCGTTGATTTCCCAGGGGAGAGGGAAAAGCGTTTTCTAAATTTTCATCTTGGTGAGCTGCTTGCCTTGTTGGAGATGTCACGTTGTTCAGTTTGTGGAAGTCTGTCACGAACCTGTTGAGGCTGAGGATATTCAATAAGTCAAGCTACATGAGAGGATGATGTGCAGAAGGAATCTTTTCAATTTTTTGCACCCTTTTCGACCTTCTTCTATTTGATAGAAGGTGATTGGGGCGAGGCTATAATGGTTGCAGTGTCCTTATGTTCCACTTTTGAACAGATAGTGAAGAAGCTAAATTTTGTGGTATGAGATACTACCTTGTGACAATTTTCAGGTGGAACAATATTTGGAACTACCTCTGGTATTTTGTAGAGATGACCCCCCAAAGTAACAATGACACTACGGGGTCAAGACTCATAAACAACATGGCATCTCCACATATACGGTTGGCCCAAGAGAACATCACAGACATCCAGTGGGGCAACATCACATAATACCTCATCCTTGAAGGGTTGGATGCCTTATGAAAATTGACAGTGTTGGCTGACATGAAGATCTCATCCTTGGTGAAGCCACTCGATGTTGTATAGCTGCAGGTGTGTTGTTGTCGACAATCCCAACTGTTTGACGACCTCTACTGAGATGAGGTTCTTCTGGCTTCCGCTATCAACAATAAAATGAAGTGCCCCCCCCTCCACCCACATATGTGAATGAAAAAGATGTTCCCCCTCTTCAGGATCTGTTGGTTCTTTTGGTTGAATTTCCGTGGTCATGACAATGGCAGTGGGGTCTGCGTCAATGATGTGTCCTTTACTAGTATTTTCAGAATTAGATTCTGAATCAGGGTTCGGCTCCTTGTCTTTGATCTCGGACAACAATGACTGTTGTGAGCGACATTCATCGGTGTTGTGCCAGGGGATTTTGTGGAAATCACACCATTTTCCGGTGTCCTTCTTTGTCTTCCCATGACCCTTCTTTTCATGTGGCTTGGAATGGTTTTTGGGAGACTGTTTGTTAGGGATGTCTTTCTCATACTTTGGTTGTTGCAGATTTGCAGACCCAAAATCCCATTTTTTCTGGTACTGAACTTTCTGCTCAATTTTAACAACATATCGATAAGAAACATTGAGTGATGAGATGTCTAGAAAATCTATTTCAGTTTGGATGTATCTGTGTAGAGCCCCATTGTATTTCAGAACCAAATGTCATTCAAAGTCTTTGATACCTAGCTTGGTGCGCAAGGTATGGAAGGTGTTGGTGAACTCTGAAACTTCTTGGCCCCTCTCTTGCTGCAGTGTGGTCCATATCATCTACTGGTCCTAATGGTTTCCAACAGGGTAATATTGTTCCTTTATCGCATCCACAAAAAAATCCCAAGTGGGCTCGACCCCATATTTTCTAGACTCCTCTGTGGAAATATGCTCCCAGTAAATTTCCTACCAATGTTTGACATGGGGGAGAGCTTTAAGGAGTGTGAAGAGGACCTTTTCTCTATGGGAAAATTTTTGAACAGAGAAATAACCTTCTAACATATTTAACCATTTATCTAGGGCATCCGCATCTATCTGACCTTCAAATATAGGAATATCAAAATTGACCTGTACCTTAAAAGGCAAGCTTCCTCCAAAGTGGTTTCTTGATGAAGATGTGCGTGATGCTATCGGGAGGCATTGAAGGATGTGGGAAAATTCTCCATCATTTCATCCCTCTTTCTCGTGAGAGTTTGCTCAAGCAACAGACTTATAAGATCGTCTACTCCGTCGTTTTTATTTTTTTCCGCCATTGAGGGTTTATTGGGTGTGTGAGAGAAATTGTCCTAAAGAGAGACAAGATCAAGATCCAACTTTCTATACTCGGACCTCATCGGGGACATGCACTGAACAAAATGATCAAGAACAACCTTCTCTGATACCACTGATACGAATTTATTTTCAGCACAAAATGAGAGCGGAGATATAAAAAATAAATGCACAGAGATATCACAGATATTCAATAATATAACATGAATGTATTATAGATGAAACCATAAACACAGATATACAGTAATACACGATTTCTATTAATGAAATAAATGTACAGAGACTATAAAAATACAGAGTGAAAGACTCCCTAGAATGATGGCAGCTTATCTCTGAGAAGAGATGTGATGGCTACTCGCATTCGCAAGAAGATGATTACAATGAGGCTATGAAGGAATTTTACAATAAACTAGAATGAAAAACCCCTAGACATCCAAAAACCTAACCCTAGGAGATGAAGCACCAAAAGTCATGTGGGCCCCATTTGCGTAATTTTTTGCATCAACCTCCCGGGGTCATAACGTTTGCATACGATCTCTGTTTTAGGCGTATGATAGCTCGTTGGAAAGGTATCATAGAGGAGATTCATTTTGGGGGCTCATTCATGCCTTAATATATAATTGAGAACCATGATATTGAAAAAAATACATTTGGTCCCTCAAGATGGCCCCGGAAGTTAAAACCTGTTAAAAATAGTAAATTACCAAAATTTCCAGAAAACTGTTTTGAGCCAGTTGGAAAAGGTGGGTGGCCACTGATATCTACTTGGATCAATCCTCCCTCATTAGGAAGAAATGGTATCCATTTTCTTGAGTTCCTGGGGAGAGGGGAAAATGTTTTCTAAATCTGCTTCTTGGTGAGATGCTTGGCTTGATGGAGACGTCGCGTTGTTCGGTTTGTGAAAGTCTATAACGGACCTGTTGAGGTTGAGGCTATTCAACAAGTCAGGATACATGAGAGGAAAATGTGCAGAAGGAATCTTTTCACTTTGCTGCAACCTTGTCGACCTTCTTTTGTTTGATAGAAGGTGCTTGGGGCGAGGCTGTAGTGGTTGCAATGTCCTTCTGTTCCCCTTTTGAACAGATTGTGAAGAAGATGAATTTTGCAGTATGAGATACTATCTTGCGACACTTTTTAGGTGGAACAATAGTCAGAACTACCTTTGATATTTTGTAGAGATGACCCCCCAAAGTAACAATGACACTATGGGGTCAAGACTCATAAACAACATGGTGTCTCCACATATATGGTTGTCCCAAGAGAACATCACATAAATCCATTGGGGAAACATCACATAATACCTCTTCCTTGAAGGGTTGGATTCCGTATGAAAATCGACACTGTTGGCTGACACGAAGATCTCATCCTTGGCAAAGGCACCTGATGTTTTATGGCTGTGGGTGTGTTGTTGTTGACAATCCCAACTGTTTGATGACCTCTACTGAGATAAGGTTCTTCTGGCTTCTGCTATCAACAATAAAATGAAGTGGGGTCCCCTTCACCCACATTCGTGAATGAAAAATACGTTTCCCATATTCAGGATCTGTTGGGTCTTCTGGTTGAATTGCTGCAATCACGATAATAGCAGTGGGGTCTGTGTCAATGATCTATCCTTTACCGGTATTTTCAGAATTAGATTCTGAATCAATGAGGACTTGTTCCCAAAGACATTTTCAGAGCTAAAGGGGATTAAAGGAGCTATGGGAGAGATGAAAATTGAACTAAAACTAGGATCAAATCCTGTAAGGTATAGACCATATCGCCATAACCCCAGAGTGACAGAGAAGGTTAAGAGGGAAATAAACAAGATGCTGGAAGCTTGACTTATTTTTGCATTGGAAGAATCATAATGGGTTAGCGCAATAGTCATCCAGAGCAAGAGAGGCACATATGGCATTAGGGTCTGTGTAGACTACAAAATCCTTAATGTTCCTGTGTGTATGACCTTTTCCCTACACCTTTTATTGATGAGGTGCTAGAACAGGTTGCGGGGAAAGAATCTTACTCATTTATAGATGGTTTTTTGGGTTGTCACCAAGTAAGGATTGCAGAAGAAGACAAAAGGAAGACCGCATTCATTACATAATGGGGGTCATTTTCATATAATGTGATGCCCTTTAGCCTAAATAACACCCTTGCAATTTTTTCCTGGATTGTAATAGCAGCTTTCCGAGAGTTTATTCACAAGTTTATAGAAGTTTGTATGGATGATTGGACGGTATACAGTCTGCTCAAGGAACGTGTAGCACTACTACATCTAATGTTTGATAGATCTAGAGAATTGCAGATATCGTTGAACCTCAGAAAGTGTATCTTTTGTGTGCCACATGGAAATTTGTTAGGCCACATAGAATACTAAGAAGGAATATTGGTAGACCCAACCAAAATTGCGGTTATTGTGAACATGCCACCACCTACGAGTGCTAATCAGTTGCACTCCACACTGGGGCACACATGGTACTATCGCAATTTTATCATAAGATATGCAAACATCACTGCACCTTTGGAAAATCTACTAAAGAAGTCCGAAGTGTTCCAGTGGACCCTAGAGTGCGATAAAGTGTTCGATATCCTAAAGGAAAAGATCAAAACATAATCTATTCTGATATTTCCAATCTAGGAAACCAAATTTCATGTGCACGTAGATGCATCAGGTATTTCCTTAAGAGCCATCTTAGCAGAATCAGGAGATGGAGCCATGGATCATCCTATCTATTTTTCTAGAAGGAAGTTGTCACAAGCCAAGTGCAAATATACAACCACATAAATGGAGGGTTTAGCTATGATTTATGCTCTGTAGAAGTTTAATAATTATTTGTTAGGTTATCATTTTAAATTCTTTACTAATCATTCTGCATTAAAATATCTAGTTAAAAAACTTGTCTTAGAAGGAAGAATTTGTCGGTGGTTGCTAATGTTTCAAGAATTTTCATTTGAAGTGATCATTAAGAATGAAAGATACAACGTAGGGCCTGATCATCTGTCTAGATTAGATTCAGGGGAGAGTGGTGGAGAAATCGATGATCATCTCCCAGATGCATACCTGTTCTGGGTTGAGGCCATACCAGAATACTTGGAAGACATAACAGTCTTCTTAACTACAGGGGCCTATGTAGAAATGTACTCCACAACTCAAAATTGTCACATGGTGGTTAGAGCAACAAACTACAAATTTATTGTGGGGAAATTGTATAAGTTGGGACTAGATAGCATCCTCAGGAGATGTGTGTTGGATCATGAAAGATAAGACATATTGTGGGAGTGCCACAATGGAGTTGTGGGAGGTCATGTTGGAGGAAAGGCCACTGTACAGAAAGTCCTCCAAGATGGAATATGGTGGGCCATGTTGTTCAAGGATGCAAAGGATTATACGAGATCTTGCGATGTTTGTCGAAGAGTGGGTAAGCCATCAAGATGAGATGAATTTCCTCTTCATCCAATTCGAGCTCTACAAGAATTTGAGAAATGGGTGGTTGACTTCATTGGGCCAATCAACCCCACCGCTAGGCATTCAAAGGCTAGGCATATTATTACTGCAACTGATTACCTTACATGTTGGGCTGAGGTAGTAGCTGTCTAGGATTGATTCAAAATCAGATCCTGGATCAATGAGGACTTGTTCCCAAAGACATTTTCAGAGCTAAAGGGGATTAAAGGAGCTATGGGATAGATGAAAATTGAACTAAAACTAGGATAAAATCCTGTAAGGCATAGACCATATCGCCTTAACCCCAGAGTGAAAGATAAGGTTAAGAGGGAAATAAACAAGATGCTGGAAGATGGACTTATTTTTGCAGTGGAAGAAGCATAATGGGTTAGCCCAATAGTATTCCAGAGAAAGAAAGGCACATATGGCATTAGGGTCTGTGTAGACTACAATATCCTTAATGTTCCTGTGTGCATGACCCCTTCCCAACACCTTTTACTGATGAGGTGTTAGAATAGGTTCCGGGGAAAGAATGTTACTCATTTATAGATGGATTTTTAGGGTGTCACCAAGTAAGGATTGCAGAAGAAGACAAAAGGAAGACCACATTCATAACATAATGGGGGTCATTTGCATATAATGTGATGCCATTCGGCCTAAAGAACACCCTTGCAATTTTTTCCCAGATTGTAATAACAACTTTCCAAGAGTTTATTCACAAGTTTATAGAAGTTTATATGGATGATTGGACGGTATACAGTCTACTCAAGGAACGTGTAGCACTACTACGTCTGATGTTTGATAGATGTAGAGAATTGAAAATATCCTTGAACCTCAGAAAGTGTATCTTCTGTGTGCCACATGGAAATTTGTTAGGCCACATAGCATACCGAGAAGGAATATTGGTAGACCTAGCCAAAGTTGCAGTTATTGTGAACATGCCACCACCTACGAGTGCTAATCAGTTGCGCTCCATGCTGGGGCACACATGGTACTATCGCAGGTTTATCAGAAGATATGCAAACATCACTGCACCTTTGGAAAATCTACTAAAGAAGTCCAAAGTGTTCCAGTGGACCCCAGAGTGCGATAAAGTGTTCGATATCCTGAAGGAAAATCTCAAAACATAATCTGTTATGATATTTCCAATCTAGGAAACCGAATTTCATGTGCATGTAGATGCATCAGGTATTTCCTTAGGAGGCATCTTAGCACAATCAGGAGATGGAGCCATGGATCATCCTATATACTTTGCTAGAAGGAAGTTGTTGCAAGACAAGTGAAAATATACAACCACATAAATTGAGGGTTTAGCTATGATTTACGCTCTGTAGAAGTTTAGAAATCATCTGTTAGGTTCTCATTTTAAATTCTTTACTAATCATTCTGCATTAAAATATATAGTTAAAAAACCTATCCTGGAAGGAAGAATTTGTTGGTGGTTGCTAATGTTTCAAGAATTTTCATTTGAAGTGATCATTAAGCATGAAAGATGTAATGTAGGGTCTGATCACCTCTCTATATTAGAGTCAGGGGAAAGTGGTGGAGAAATCGATGATCATCTCCTAGATGCATACCTATTTCAGGTTGAGGATATACTATAATAATTGGAAGACATAACAATCTTCTTAACTACAGGGGTCTTCCTAGAAACATACTCTGCAACTCAGAAATGTCACATGGTGGTTAGAGCACCAGACTATGAATTGATTGTGAGGAAATTGTATAAGTTGGGACTAGATAGAATCCTCAGGAGATGTGTCTTGGAACATGAAAGACAAGACATACTGTGGGAGTACCATAGTGGAGTTGTGGGAGGTCATGTTGGATGAAAGGCCACTGTGCAGAAAGTCCTCCAAGATGGAATATGGTGGGCCATGCTATTCAAGGATGCAAAGGATTATATGATATATTGCGATGTTTGTCAAAGAGTGGCTAAGCCATCACAATGAGATGAATTTCCTCTTCATCCAGTTCGATCTCTACAAGCATTTGAGAAATGGGCGGTTGACTTCATTGCGTCAATCGACCCCACCACTAGGCATTCAAAGGCTACGCATATTATTACCGCAACTTGTTACCTTACCAAAACTGATTACCTTACCTTATAAGTACACTCTATTTCATCTAGTTTGTGGGAAAGAGGTCGTGGTACCTACATAATTCATTGCTCCGTGTTTATACATTGCACATATTACACACATGTCGAAGGATGAATCAGTTGTGCAGAGGCTCATAGAATTGAAAGAACTTGAAGAGACTAGATTTTTAACATACTTCCATCAATCAGTTGAGAAAGAAAGGAAGAAATCTTGGCATGACAGACAAATTAATACCAAAGTATTTGCACAGGGAGAAAAGGTCCTACTTTATGACAGTCGATACCAGAAACATTCAGGCAAATTGCGCATGCATTGGTTGCAACCATTTATAGTTGTGGAGATCCGATGTAATATACCAGATATAAAAAGTACGCAGAACAAAAATAAAATGCTAGAATGGCAGAATAACAACGATATAACCAGAACAATCACCACAATAGCACTGAAATGATATAAGAATAACAACAGAAATAACACTTTGATTCAGAAAGCAATGTTGACGGGCCTCTTCGAGGGGGAAACCTCCAGTTGAGCAGAGCTCTATTACAATAATATCCAAGCTAGGGTTCTCATACCCTCAACTCCTATTTATACTAAATATGTCTATCAAAAGAAGCATCTAGAGGAAGATCCTTCTAGAAGCGAAAGGTTCTATTAGGTCTTCTTACATTCGAATTTCTATTTTATTGCAAGGCCTTATTAATATTTACCTTTATTACATTTGAATATATTGTTCTACCTATGTGTGGCTTAGGACCCTAACATGTTCTCCCCCTTAAAAACAACCTTGTCTTCAAGGCTTGTGATATGGAAATTGCTGCAGAATGGTAGCTGGTTCCCAAGTGGCATCTGCTGGAGTTGTATATTTCCCCTAGACTAACACTTCCTTGATGGTTCTCTAACGTAGGCGACGCTTATGCTGGTCCAAAACTACTTGTGGCTGTAGCCAAATGGATCCTTCTTCGGCTAACTCGGGAAGTTTGGGTTGAATTTGGCACTTAGTTCCAATCACCTTCTTTAAGCATGAAACATGAAAAATAGGATGCAACTTCAAATGCCTGGGAAAAGCTAACTGATAGGCTACTTGTACCACATGCTTGAGAACAATATAAGGACCATAAAATTTGGGTTCTAGCTTCTGACAATGCTCGACCTTGAGGGAAGTTTTCTTATAAGGTTGCAGTCAAAGAAACACTTGATCCTCTTTTGCAAATTGATGTTCAAAGAAAACTTGATCTGATTTTTGCTTCATGTGATTCAATGCCATGATCAAATTCTCTTTGAGGGTATGGATAGTAGCCTCTCAAAATGTAAGTATTTGGTCAACCTCCTAGACCTTTGAGACACCAGGTAAGTATGAGAGAAATGAAGGTGGCTTCTGTCCATATACCGCTTCAAAAGGAGTCATGCGTGTAGCTATATGGTATGAAGTGTTGTACCACCATTTAGCTAGGGGTAACCATTGAGCCCACTGATTTTTCTTTTTTGAGGAAAAACACCTCAAATATGTCTCCAAACACTTGTTTACAACTTTTGTTTGACCATCAGTCTAGGGATGATAAGCTGAGATGAGATGCAATTGGGTGCCTTGTAGCTTGAACAGTTGTTGCCAAAACTTTCTTGTGAAAGTTGGGTCACGATCAGAAACAATAGAGTGTGGCATGCCATGAAGCTTGAAGACTTGATCCATGAAAATTTGAGCCACCGTGGATGCTGTAAATGAGTGTTGAAGAGAACAAAAATGAGCATACTTGGAAAGGCGATCAACAACCACCATGATGACTGATTTATTTCATGATTTGGGTAAGTCGGTAATAAAATCCATAGAGATATCCTTCCAAATAGAAGGTGGAATCGGGAGTGGTTGTAGTGTGCCCAGAGATTTGACTGTTTCTCCCTTGTTGCATTGACACACATCACATTCAGTGACAAAATTACGAATGTCTTGTTTCATACCATCCTAGAAAAAGGAACGTTTGACCCGGTTATAGGTTTTGGTGAACCCTGAGTACCCCACTGTGGGTGTAGCATGAAGCTCAGAAAGTACCATGGATTTAATCTTTGATTGTTTACTTAAATACAAATGACCTTATTATCGAAGCTCATCATGGAGCCAAGAGTACCCTGGGGAAGCTAGAACATTGGACTGCAATTATTGGATCAGATGCGAACTTTTGGGATCTTGTAGCCATTCTTGGCGAATGTCTTAGAGCCAATCTGGTACAATGAAGGAAAGAGAAAAAAGGGATCCTTCATCTTCATATTTTTGGGAAAGTGCATCCACAACCACATTTTCTTTTCCTTTCTTGTAAATGATCTCATAATCATATCCAAAGAGCTTAGTCACCCATTTTTGTTGCTCTGGGGAGGAAATGCGTTGTTTTAGAAAATACTTGAGGCTTTGCTAGTATGTATTAATTTGGAAATGTTTCCCCAATAAATAAGGGTGCCACAGATCAACGACATGAAGAATAGCCAACATTTCCTTTTCATAGATGGATTTGCCTAGATTTATTTCAGATATTTTCTTGCTGGTAAAGGCCAAAGTTCAACCCTCTTGCATAAGGAAAACACCAATTCCTTTTCCTGAGGCATCACATTCCAAGACAAAGGTATTTTTGAAATATGGAAGGGCCAGGACTGGAGTGGTGCACAAGGCCATATTCAAGGTGTGAAAATCTTGAGCAGCGTCTAGAGTCCAAGTGAAAGAGTTATTTTTTAGGAGAGCAGTGAGAGGTACTGCAATCTTTCCATAATTCTTAACAAACTTGTGATAATACCTTGTTAAGCCTAGAAATCCACACAATCTCTTGAGAGTCTTTGGGTGAGGCTAGTCTTGCATATCTTCAATCTTTTTCGGATCCACCCTGACGCCATCCTTTCCAAACAAATGACCCAATTATTCTACTTCTGAGGTGCCAAAAGAACATTTAGATTGTTTCAGGAAAAGTTGGTGCTAAGAGAGTAG
The DNA here is from genome assembly GCA_009831015.1 of Picea engelmannii. Classification (NCBI taxonomy): domain Eukaryota; kingdom Viridiplantae; phylum Streptophyta; class Pinopsida; order Pinales; family Pinaceae; genus Picea; species Picea engelmannii. The sequence continues at coordinate 42,094 of ML787758.1, read as the reverse complement.
ATGGAGAACTCGATCCACATGAGAAAGATGGTCTGTCCAGGTTTTTCTATAGATGAGCAGCATATCATCAAAGAAAACTAAGAAAAAATGGCGGAGAAAAGGACAAAAGACATGATTCATGAGTCTTTGGAAGGTGGAGGGGGCATTACAAAAGCCAAAGGGCATGACCAAAAACTCGTAGTGGCCCTCATGAGTTCTAAAGGCAGTCTTGGGAATGTCTGCCTCTTTCATACGTATCTGGTGGTAGCCCGAACAAAGATCAAATTTAGTAAAGAATTGGGCGCCACTCAATTCATCTCCAGAAGTACATCAATGACAAGAATGGGAAATGGTAAGGTCATATTACCTTTGTCATGATAATGGGGACAAAGGTGGGTTGGGTGGTCTTCTATGCATAGGTTGTATGGATACCT
>ML787758.1:0-22788 GCA_009831015.1 Picea engelmannii | reverse complement strand
GTGAGGAGACATAATGAGGATAACACATGAGGAGAGTCGAGGAGAGAATAAGAGAGTCGAGGATAGATGAGGAGAGAACACCACGAGAAGATCTGAGGAGATCACAGAAGGAGTAACTCCCCAAACCCTGACATCTACGCAAGGGCGCATCAGAGACTAAGCTAGAGGGCGCGCAGAGGAGACTGATTGTGAGGGAACACTGTGAGAAAGCTTCAAGGGCAGAGGAGACTATTCTAGAGGGCGCACAGAGGAGACTAAGCACGAGGGCACAATGTGATAAAGCTTCAAGGGAGGAGGATACTGAGCTAGAGGGTGCACATAGGAGACTAAGTGTGAGGGAACACTATGAGCAAGCTTTAGAATGGTGAGTGGTAGTTCCACCAATCCCACCCAGAATTGTTTCATTGAGATATGGTTTTGCCAAGTTGCCTCTATTTTTGTTTTCCCCTTGTCTACCAAAAAAAATGTTTTGACTGTATGGAGCTTGGAAAGGTCAAGTTCAATCTCATTCAGCCCCCCTCTCTGCCCTAGATGCAAGAAAAAAAAAAGAACGTACACATGTCTATCATCCAAAATGGACCCTGCATCCTTCTCCTCCACACTATTCTCACGATCTAGGTCTATCCACATAGGTGTTGTCTACATATACATTTTTTACATATGCGTTGTCTACAACATTCCATTTTGGCCCACTAGATCTTAGACAATGAGGCATCACAAAAAATATGGAGGTTGTCCATAGCATTCTCTATAAAATAAAAAAAAATCTAGAAGCATTCCATAGTGTTCTTCATAAAATTCTGGTCCTTATGAATAATATGAAAGAATTGTATGTAGAATGTTGATTAACTAGCTATCCAATTCCATGTTCTAGGAGGGGAATGCCTTTGATAATATATTGACCAACCCCATGATAAATGAGATAATATAGGGCCTTTACTGCCATTTTAAAAAAGACTTTTGTTGGATGGACCCTAAGTGTCCCATATCCTATGATTCACACTTATTGATAGGAAGGAAGACTGAGGCTTTGCAGAGTGTCTCAGAATCATAGAGGAAAAATTTCCCGAAGTCCATGGCCTTGATCATGCCTATATTTGAGGGTCATTCGATCATGTCATAAGATTTCCCAAAAATCAATCTCAATGAAGAGGGTGTTGAAATCAAGGAAACATTTGATGGCATTCCATAACTTTTTCCCCTTCAAGCAATATCACAGACAACATGCACTCATTTTCCTCCTCTGCATCAATCATGTGAAAATCCCTAAAAACTAATGAATGGATTTCCAATTATTTGTCAATAATCCATTTCTATAAAAGGGCACATTCATCATTAGACACATAGAAGTTGGATAAACCCAACAACCTTCCATCCAGAGTCAACAAAATTGAAACCCATTTTTGAGAGTTGTTGGTGCCTCATCATATAACTGACGACAATGTTAGGAAATCCAGAGACATTGTCGGGGGCCCTGGGAAGAGTTATCTTTTATTTTTAACAACTTTCCCACCCTGAAATCGACTCAACCAGAGATATGGTCCAACAGCTGGAAGAGCATCGCACGTCTTGCGGTGTCTGGTGTGCCCTCGACGACCCTTGAAAATATTGAGGACCAAGTACCTTCCATGCCCAGGCATACTCATAACTGCATCAGGTCTCCAAGGTGAACAACCTCTAGTCAATAGAAAAATGCAGGTAAGGGAAGTTGGAAAAATGGATCCGTAACTTCAGGAAAAGGATTGGATCTGAGGGATGGGTCTAGGGGTCTACATCCTCAACTTGTGGAATATTGGTAGTCTTCCCAAGATACTATCATGAAGAGGGTGGGTAGTTGTGTGCCGATTGGGCTACATACGTAGGATGTCCCCTCGCGAGGGATTTTCCCTAGGTGGTGAACAATCGACTCAAAACCGATACGGACAAGGGGAACTTGATTGTTTAATTAAAACAAAGCATTGCGATGGTCCCTGTGGATGCTAACGTAATGTTATTTCTGCTTAGTTCTATGAATGTGAAAGCGAAGAAATTCAACCAAGCGCGGGTAAACATACACCCTAATATTTCATAAGCATATACCCTATGGCATCATTCACTTTGGGATCTACCATGGTTTCCTAGTCTTAGTCCTCCATCCTTTGAACGAAGGAAAAACCTTCATCGAGACAATCTAGTTCTGAACCCTAAGAGGCATTAACATGATTAGAGATGTTTTTGTCTCCAAGACTTGGGACAATATTATGTGCAACTATATTTATTTCTCTAGGATATAATGATTCCACTTATTCACTACTTTCACAACAACAAAGAGTTCTTTATCATATGTGGGGTAGTCCAACATTGCTCCATGAAACAATTTTGAATGGTAACACAACAACCATCCTTGCAGAAGCATCACCCATAAAACATACTCGCTTGCATGCTTTTCTAGTTCAAATGGTCATCGTAAATTGGGCATGGCTAAGATTAGATCATTCCCAATCTTTCTCTTCAGTTCTTCAAACGCCCATAGTTCATCAATCACATGAAAGTTGTAGGTGCATTACATAAACCCAAATGAATCACTAACCATTCATGCAAACCTTGTTGTCTTGTCTTGAATGTTATTTTCTGCATATTTTTCTTTGATCCTTAATCCAAGCCTTGTCTCACCCAACCCAAGTGATATGGTTGTGAATGACCATGAGTCTCTAGGAAAACATTTTAAACTATTTTTGTAGAGATCAAATTCAATTTTGAATCGAGATCAAACAAGTAATCCACTTTAGCTTGTCTCATGTGGATATAGTCATGAAATAATTTGGTCATATCTTTTTTCTTTTTGGGACTGTCATTGATTAATGCTACCTCCTTTTGAATGGTAGTGAAACTAATTAATGCTACCTCCTTTTGAATGGTAGTGCAATTAATTAATGTTATCTCCTTTTGAATGGTAGTGCAACTACTTCTTCTTTTAGCTTTTATAAGTGCTTGGGGAATTTATCGAGGTGTAATTTCCAGCAGTCTTGGTGTTTCACTTTCTCTCACAAGACTTGTAATACATGGTGGGAGGTGTTGTTTCTTGCGTCATTTCTACGATATTATTCTCAACCCAATTCTTATTCTTCCCATAAATGACACCTTGAACCACCACAAATGACCTCTCGAAGGAATCCTTTGCCAATTAGGTATATAGATAACACTAGAATTCAAGTGGTAGTATGGGCATCAATAGGATATTTTGATCACTAGGTATGGGTCTTGGGTCCTTGGAAATGATCGAGAGAGGAAACCCCCTCCTTCCATCCCATTGTCTCCTCTCAGGTTCAATGCCTTCAAAGTGTTCCATATAGAAGACCACAACCCTTTCCTTTATAGTTTGTACAAATTCATCAAAACCATTACACCCTATTCATACAATGGATTAAACAACAACTTGATCATCTTGTAATATCTGTCACAACCAACCCCAACATTATTTCCAACTCGAACCTTTCCTCCATTCCCCACCAACCACTAAAGGCGCTTTCCAAATATGTGAACTTCCAGAATCATGGATTTCCAAACTATTGATCCCCACTTGAACTCTTTGATGGGTCTCAAATCCAGTTCTCCACTGACTGTCGGGGGATATACAAATATATGAAACTATATGCAAATTTATGCAACAATGCAACTTATGAAACTATATGTAGCTATATTGAAACTATATGCAACTATATTGCAACAATTTCGTATGCAACTATATGCAAATATGCAACTATATGCAACTATGCAACTATATGCAACATGCAACTTTATGGAACTTATGCAACTTTATGCAACATGAAACTTTATGCAACAATGCAACTTATGCAACTATGCAACTATATGCAACTATATGAAACTATATGCAACTTATGCAACTAAGAAACTATATGCGACTTATGCAACTATATGACAATTTCGTATGCAACTATATGCAAATATGGAACTATATGCAACTATGCAACTATATGGAACTATAAGCAACTTTATGCAAAAATTCAACTTATGCAACTTATGCAACTATATGCAACTATATTGCAACTATATGCAACTATATGCAACTATGCAACTATATGCAACTTATGCAACTATATGCAACAATGCAACTATATGCAACTATATGCAAATATGCAACTTATCCAACTATATGAAACTATGCAACTATATGCAACTTTATGCAACAATGCAAGTTATGCAACTATATGCAACTATATTGAAAATATGGAACTATATGCAACTATGGAACTATATGCAACTATGCAAACTATATGGAACTATTAGCAACTTTATGCAAAAATGCAACTTATGCAACTATATGCAACTTTATGCAACTATATGCAACTTATGCAACTATATGCAAATATGCAACTTATCCAACTATATTCAACTATGAAACTATATGCAACTATATGCAACTTTATGCAACAATGCAACTTATGAAACTATATGCAACTATATGCAACTATATTGCAACAATTTTGTATGCAACTATATGCAACTAGGAAACTATATGCAACAATGCAACTTATCATGTTTTTTAGTGACTATATGCAACTTTATGCAACTATATGCAACTATATTCAACTTATGCAACTATATGCAACTATGCAACTATATGAAAATATGCAACTTATCCAACTATATGAAACTATGCAACTATATGCAACCATATGCAACTTTATGCAACAATGCAACTTATGCAACTATATGCAACTATATTGCAACTATATGAAACTATATGCAACTATATTGCAACAATTTTGTATGCAACTATATTCAAATATGCAACTATATGCAACTATATGCAACAATACAAATTATCATGTTTTTTAGTGACAATATGAAACTATATCCAACTTTATGCAACACTGAAACTTATGCAACTATATGCAACTATGCAACTATATGAAAATATGCAACTTATCCAACTATATGCAACTATATGAAACCATATGCAACTTTATGCAATAATGCAATAATGCAACTTATGCAACTATATGCAACTATATTGCAACAATTTTGTATGCAACTATATTCAAATATGAAACTATATTAGAGCATATGCAACTTTATGCAATAATGCAACTTATGCAACTATATGCAACTATATTGCAACTATATGCAACTATATGCAACTATATTCAAATATGAAACTACATGGTACTAAAATCCTCAGGAGATGAGAGCATCTAAAGCTGCATTGACTGGGCATACACGATAGAAGGAATTGTTCTATCTCCAGAACTCTAACTGCAACTATATGCAACAATGAAAATTATCATGTTTTTTAGTGACAATATGCAACTATATCCAACTTTATGCAACACTGAAACTTATGAAACTATATGTAACTTAGGAAACTATATGAAACTTTATGCAACAATGCAACTTATACAACTATATGCAACTATATGCAACTGTGTTGGTACCAAAAATGTATATTGGCACTGTTATCGCACAGTTTATAGCTAGGATAAAAGCCTATAATATAGAAGGCCGAAACTGGCGTAACATGAACCTACCCTACCCAATGTCACGACAATGGGATGGTTCTTTCTCTTTAGGGAGGTGAGACCCAGGGGAGACATCCCCGGTGACCTGGGGCTTTGAGAAGGCTAAAGGATATTAAGACAAGGGTAAATAATCCCCCCTCACAGATCACCACCAAACAGATAGTCCCAACTAAACAACCAATAATAAAGTAAATCCCCAATGAAGAACACCTTCCCGGAACAAAACAACAACAAACTAATATATGCAAGCTATATTTCAATGGGTTAGTACTTCATAAGACTATCTGATGAGTATATACAAGCAATTAGCAATAAATGTTGATGAAGTCAATGTTTATCAATAGCAATGAAAATATATAACACTTCACCAATAAATATTGGGACAATGTGGCATTCAATGTATCCAATCAACACTTCTTTCAATTAATGCCTAAACCATCATTCAATTTCTCTTAGAACAAGACGTTGCTGCATTAAAGATGAAATAACTAATGATGACGTCAAAAACTTAGGGTTAGCAGGTTAGGGTTTAAAATTTAAAGAATTTAGAGAGTTGTTTGATCAGCTTCACTTCAACGTTAGAGAACTTTCAAATCAGTGCCTTAGGGTTTAATGGAGTCATAAGTGAAGGACGTGAGAGTTGAAGGGGGCAAGATTTCAAGGACTAGAGGGAAGATTTTTGAGGTGTTGCAAAGGAAAGGCCTCAAAATCAAAACCCTAGGGGATAGAGGCTCACTCCGATGTTGCTAAAGCGAGGACTTGTGCTCTCTCCTCCTTCCCATAAAAATAGCTAGCTCAAGAATAAAAAATTAACCAAAACAAGAGGGTTTGATGAGGTGAGGTGTTGCTACAACAAGGCCTTTCATCAAACCCTAGAAATATTATGTCCCTAGTCTAGTAGACCTAGGCCAGGGATGTCTCACTCTTCTTGGCTTTCAATTGGTATGGCTAGAAAAGAGGAAGAAGAAATAAGAGTGTAGCTACGGCTAGGCTCTTTCTTCCTTCTTCAATGGATGAAAGTTTCTCTATCAGGGGACATGAGACATGGACCTACATGTGTGCTTGTCACCTAGGGTTTTGAATCAACAAAATTCATAAAAACATGCAAGAAATTAAACTACAACCATTCATTCAAGAAGTTTTGCAGAAAAATACTTACAATTCATTAACAAATAACCATGCAAACCCTAGTTGTAACACCTTCCTTCAAGAGAAACACCATAAATGCCAAAAATAAATTCCTTCAACAAGTGTGCATCACTTAATCTAGCCAAATACCCAAGAGAGGGCACAAATTTCAGTCCTCCTTATGGAGTGAATGAGTTATGATCATAAAATGAGGATCAAAATCCTCAATATATATTGTATCAATGACCTAATTTAATTTTTAGGTCATAAAAAGGTCGACAAGGCCATACTACCAAAATAATATTTTTTTTTATATTAAATGCTAGAATAAAAACCTAATCAAGAAAAAAGGTAAGACACCACCCCTTCCTAGGGTGACGTTAGCCTCTATCAGGGAAAATATAGCCTCTTGAAGCAAGACGCTAGCCCTCATTGAGATCCTCCAAGATGCCACACATGCCAACTTCCCTGTCCATCTACCAACATGCTCATGATGACATCATAAGCCTCCTAGTGATGTCCTAGGCCATGTAGAGCCAACGTCCCTCTGAAAGTGGGTCAATCCCCCTAGGCTAAACAGTGTCGGGGTGCCTCTGGTGGAATGCTCTCTTCTTCTCTGGTGAAAATTCTCTGATCATCCTCTGCCCTGTCCCTTGATGGGGTATTAGCATCCATATGTGGGCTCTTCAGCCCCATGGAGGTCCAAATTGATCATCTCTCCATGTGTACCGGTCCAAATGGTACCTATCTGTCGGGCATGGTCCTGCACATCAAAAGATACGCACTCCATGGGCTCATCAGTCACAGGGATCATAAAAATGTTAATCAAAAACCATCATTAATATTATTAAACATATGCATGGAATCCCTAATCAAAAATAAAAAATCATCAGACACAAGCATGCTATACAAATCAGGAGGAAAAGACAAAACATTCTATTGGGCTAGTATCCATCGGAGAAGGTGAGTTCCTAGAAGAAAACCTCATAAAAACCATGTGAGTGGGTGATGTGGTTAAGGGAAGTCCAAGCATGTGGGTGTAGTGAGGGCCAATGATGCAATGTGTTATCTGTGGGTGCCTTTGTAGAAGGCGAGTTGTACCTGTCATAGATGCACTCTTTCCATTCCCATTCTTGCCTTTATTTTTTTGTTCTTTTATTGATTTTCTTTTTCTTTTTGTTCAAGAGATAATCAGGGGACACTGCCCTAGTGTGGTGACTAGTGGTGGCATCATTACCCATAAGTACTTTAACAGAAATGAAAAGTTGGCTCGTGATGAGACCCCCTTTCCCTTGGCCATGCATCCTAGAGTCATTGCCTTGGCGTGGTAACTAGCTGGTGGCAATGTCATACTACTAGGTACCCACAGACCTAATAGGATGGCTCATGATGAGACCTCCTATCCTCTGACTAGGTCTTGTTTTATTATTTTCTTTTGGGTCACTCTAGTTTCTTGTTGAGAAGCCTTTTATTTCTTTCTCGGGAATCCTTGGGTGAAGCATCTCAAGGTTTTATTTTTAGGATTTTATCTCTTACCAGCTTGCTTTTACCTTCTGGGCCCTTAGCCCCTTCTTCCCACGAGAAAAGGTGCAATCATGAAGAAAGGTCAACCCAATGCCTAGACAAGGGGAGTGGGACAAGTGAGCGGGAGACAAGATGAAATATTGGTTTTATGATGGGAGCGGATGATGGCCTTTCAGAAGTTCCCCCAAGTGGAAAACCAAAACCTATGGACAAAGGCTTGCTAGGATACCCTATCAATCCCCCCAAACATGGGTAAGTGGGAAAATGTAAGGTCCAAGTAGTTTTTAGAAATAAAAGGAATCAGATGCATATATTTAAAAGTTTTAATGATCAAAAGTGACACATACCATGATACCTAAACCAATTACCTCATGGAGCAAGAAATCTTTCTGATACATGACCAAGTCGATGGTGATGGATGCTACTACTACTAACAAGACAAGGATGATGGAAGAAGAAAAGGGTGGGCCCTCCAGGGCTATGCTCAGGTCAATCCTACTCTCAGTACTCCATGTCTAGGACCTGTGGGCCTTAAGACATGATCTCCTAGTTATCCCTAAAAAGTGGGGGTAACATCTGGCTCCAACTCGGGGACATGTGCTCACTGTAGAGTGCATGAGAACCTCAACATATCTGGCATAACCTATATACCTACTCGTGTTGGCATGTTAGACAGAGGCAGAGTATGCATGTTTGTCATTGATGGCGAAGATCAACACGATTAGATGGTGAAGATCAACATGATCAGTAGCATAGAGATAATGGCAAGATCAACAGTCTAATATCAGAAGGAGGAAAATAGTCAAATCACAACAAAGGTTTCATCTTAGAGTTTCACAGATCGGGAAATCCAAAGGAAAGAGGTTGGAACTCGCGATATGTGAAATCATGATAACAATCCTGACCGTTGGAGTCATAGGTCACGTGGCAAGCGATTGGAATTTTGTTGACTTGCACATTCGAGGAGTCAACGGAGCATGATGTGGGAACTCACGATATGCGAGATCACGAAAATATCTGGACCGTCAGATCACCAAGAATTGTGGACTGTTGATCAAGCATGAAGAAGGCTTGTGAACTGGCAAAATGGTGATAATATTTGGACCGTTGGTTCCATAGGACACATGGCGAAAGATCATCGTTTCACTACTTGGAAAGTCAAAGGAGCGAAGTGCTCATTTTCCATCTCATATTTTTGGCGATCGTTACTTGGAGCATCGAGAACCTTCATCATAGGAATCACAATATGCAAGATCACGATGAGATCTGGACTGTCGGATCATTGGAGATCTCAACCATTGATCAGTCTCGATGAAGTTTATAAGTTTGCGAAATACAAAGAGCCTTTTGGTGTAGCTTGTGGTCACCGCTAGTGGTCATGTGAGGGGAAGAATCTAGTGGTGCTAAGATTTGTCTCAGAGTCTCGACGGTCTTGACTTGGAGTGTCAAGACCCTTCATCACAGGAATCACGATATGCGAGATCGCGATGAGGTCTAGACCATCGGATCATTGGAGATCTCGACCGTTGATCAGGCTCGATGAAGTTCATAAGCTTGCAAAATACGAAGCACCTTTTGGCACAGTCTGTGGTCACCTCTGGTGGTCACGTGAGGAGAAGACACTAGCAGTGCTAAGATGCATCTCGGAGTCTCGACGATCGCGACATGGAGTGTAAAGAAATCTCATCACAAGAATGCCGAGATGCGAAATTGTGAAATCAACGCGAGACCTTGTGCTTTTAATCCAATGGTGATGGTTATTTCAGCATCTGATCGAAGGGCTACTATTGATCTTTATGATTAATTGTTTAGTTATGATTCAATTAGAATAACTGATTCATGATTCTTGAACAGTTGGCGATTCAGTTGATGATGCATTTTCTTGGAGATTCGAGGTGTAACTGAAGGGTTCGTAGTGTATAAAATGGAAACACAATGACTGTGGGATGTTGGCTATTCTAACCAAAACAATGAGATGAACTGTAAGAAGGGTAAAATGAAAGAATGCAGAGTATGAGATAAAACTCAGAGATGAGTAATAGTCGCCGAACAGACAGATGCAAGAGAAGAATAGTAGAATAGCATGTAGCAGAGCAGAACTGCAGAACAATTTTTGAGCCAGAGGAGAATTGCAGAACATAAGAGAAGAATTACAGAATAGTTTCAAGCAGAGAAGAATTGCAGGACAGACAGAGAAAGAGAAGAATTGCAGAACAGTGAAGAAGGGGTAAGAATTGAATTACCTGTATTGTTTGTTTGTCAATCAATTATGTATAATCGGGGAGGTAGGGTGGTGCTAGGGAGGACTGTTGTCCTCTGATATTCAAGTTGGTTCTTGAATATTGGGAGTTTTATCTTCCATCTAGTTGTGGATAGAAAACAGGGTGGTAGGGTGGTGCTCGGGAAAACACAAAGTTTTCTGTAAACAAGTTGGTGCTGGAATATTTAGGGAGTTGGTGCTTCCTTCTAGTCGGTGCTAGATAAACCAAAGAGTTGGTGCTCTCAACAATTTGGATCTTGTAAAACAGAGGTAGTAGCCTCACTTTGAGTTGGTGCTCAAACATAGATGATGTACAGAACTTAAAAGACTGCCTATCATTTCAAAGAAGAAGAGGTTTTCTCCCTTTATGGGTTTCCTTGTGAAAATCTGTCTCTTTGTATATCTTATGTGTGACTTATGCTTATTATTTATGTTTTCCATATTTTGTATAATATTGATGATCACTTGAAGAAATATTAAGAATGGTTTAATAGACTTAAAATTGTTTAAGCACAATAACAACTGATTCACCCCCCCTCTCAGTTGTCTTAGTAATTTCAACAATTGGTATAAGAGCAGGTTCCTTTTATTTAAAGTTAGATCTGTAAGCTTAAATATGACAAGTCATGAAGGGAATTCAGCCAGTAAGCCTCCTCTATTTGATGGAACAAATTTTTCCTTTTGGAAGGTTAGAATGAGAACACACCTAATGGCCTTTGGTGCTGATGTTTGGGATGTAGTAGAGACTGGATATACAAATCCTGTTGTGCTGGCTTCCAAGGATAATAAGTTAAAATTTAGATTTAATGCTAAGGGAATGAATGCTATCTTGAATGGACTTGCAGAAGCCGAGTTTGTAAAGGTGATTCATCTTCAAACTGCCAAAGAAATGTGGGATAAACTTATTAGCAGCTATGAAGGAAATGAGAAATTAAAAGATGCCAAACTTCAAACATTTAGGTTGAAGTTTGAACAACTAAAGATGAATGAAGATGAAACAATTAGCAAGTATTTTTTAAGAGTTGAAGAACTTGTGAATTCCATGAAGGGTCTTGGTGAGAAGTTTGAAGAATCACTTTTAGTTCAGAATATTTTAAGATCTTTGCTTGATAAATTTAATCCAAAAGTCTCTGCAATAGAAGAACTAAATGATCTTAAAACTCTGTCCATTGATCAACTCCTAGGAACTTTGGCTGCATATTAAATGAGAATCAAAAAAGATAAATCCATTACTAGAGAAGCATCTTTTAAAGAAGACAAGAATACTAATTCAAATTTAGATGATATTGAGGCAAAACTTGTGAGAAGGTTAAAGAAAGGATCAAGAAAATATCAATGGAATCTTCCCTTCAAATGTTTTAAATGTGGTAAGATAGGTAATTTTGCATCTAAGTGTCCCCACCAGAAAAAGGACCAGAACTTTGATGATGAAAAGAAGTACAAATTCAATAAATATAGTAAAAAGAAAAGTTTGTGTGCAAACAATGACAATTCCCCAGAAGACATAGATAGTGATTCATCATGTGAAAACAAAGTGAATGATTTTATGCTTATGGCTATGGGAGATTTTGATGATGAACACATAGGAGGTGAAATGGATGATGAAGAAGCTGTGGTGGATATGGAAGGTGAATTAATTAGTGCTTTGGAAGAAATTGACAGACTCAGATGTAAGAAGAGAAAACAAAAACAGTTGTTGATGCATTTTAAAACGAATGATAAAAAACCTAATGAAGACTTTGCTCTACTAAAATTGGAGTTAGAAGAGGCAAAGAAAATAGAGGAAATTTTGAAACAACAATTATCAGAGAAGAAAGAAAGGTGTGAAGCCTTAGAAGAAGAGATAGTAAAAACAATAAAAGAAATGGAGAAGTTTAAGGCATTGTATCACCAAAATATATCAAGTATTAAATCCTCTGAAGAATTAACTTCCATTCTAAATCGGCAAAGGAATCCAAAGTTGAAATTTGGCTTGGGATATGAAGAAGGATCAAGTAGTGATCATCCAATTAATATAGAACCCATCAAGTTTGTCAAATCTACAATCATTGACAACAACCACTCTACAGAAATAAAGGAAGATAATCAGCCACCCAGGAGGAGTAAAGGAAAAGGTGCCAGAACTGAATCTGTAGAACAAGGAAAGAATACAACCCCTTCTCAAGGAAATCATCCGCATGGAAGAAATCGACTTGCTCAAAGAAGACAAAATTTTTCAAGGTACAAAGGTTTTTTCTATGGTTATTGTTTTTTCTGCTCTAATTTTGGTCACAAAGCTATAAATTGTTCTTTGCGATTTAGATATGAACAATCAAGATATTCAATGAATAACCATCTTCCATAACAAAGATCGAGACAACCAAGCAACAAACAACCTCAGACTATAAATCATGCGATGGCTGGGAAAAGGACGCAGGTGAAACATAACAACAGTTATGAACATAAAAATCGTTATGATCTGTTATTCAGTGAACCAGAATGTTACAAATGTCATAATTATGGACATAAAGCTGTAGACTATCGCTTAAGAAACTATAAGCCAAATCTGAATCATACTGCTGAAAATTTCAAGGTTTGGAAGAAGAAAGAAGATGACCAGTGCGGATTAGTTTTATCAGCCCAAAGACAAAAGAATCCCTGGTATATTGACAGTGGATGCTCCAAACATATGAGTGGAGACAAAAGTAAGTTTCTAACTCTAAGTGAAAGCAAATCAGGGAATGTAACTTTTGGAAATGATGCACCAGAAAAAATAAAAGGTAAAGGAATGGTAAGTTTGAGTAATGGAAAAGGGAAAGCTCAAGATGTGTTGTTTGTAGAAGGCTTGAATCATAATATTCTTAGTGTCAATCAAGTCTGTGAATGAGGATGTGAATTTGTTTTTACCTCTAAATATTGTAGAATAAAATCGGTGAATTCAAGATAGCTAGTTGCAAAAGGGATAAGAATAGAAAACAATGTCTATGTATTAAAAGAAGAAAAAGAAGAATGTTACTTAAGCAAGTATGATGAAAGTTAGCTATGGCATAGGAGACTTGGACAATTAAATTTTGATTATATAATCAAGCTTAGAAATAATGGGGCAGTAAAAGATCTTCCGAAGATATCAAAGCCATACGACTCTATTTGTAAACCTTGCCAGATAGGAAAACTTACTCGCACTTAGTTCAAATAAAAAAAACATTCCTTCAATAGAAAAACCTCTCCAGTTAGTACATATGGATTTATGTGGACCATCAAGGAAAGAAGGTACAGGAAAAGAAAATTATTTTATGTTGATTATTGATGATTATTCAAGGCTAACATGGGTTGCCTTTTTGAAGGAAAAATCTGAAGCATTTGAAAAATTCAAAGTGTTTAAGGCTCTAACTGAGAATCAAACAGGAAAAATATTGAAGGCAGTAAGGTCTAATAGGGGAGAAGAGTTTAGCGCATGGAACTTCAAAGAGTTCTATGATAAACATGGAATCAAAAGAGAGTACACAATTCCAAGGACTCCACAACAAAATGGAGTTGTTGAGAGGTAGAATAGATCAATACAACAAATGGCAAGATCAATGATGAATGAAAGGAACATATCTCAGACATATTGGGTGGAAGAAATTCATACAACTGTTCATATCCTTACAAAGCACATATTAGACCAAATAGTGACAAGACTCCTTATGAACTATGGTTTGGAAAACCTGCTTCAATCAAGCATTTTAAAGTCTTTGGGAGTAAATGTTATATCAAGAACAATGATGAAAATATTGGAAAATATGATGATAAGGCTGATGAAGGTATTTTCTTGGGTTACGGTACAAATAGCAAAGGGTACACATGTTACAATAAGAGGCTTCATAAACTAGTTGATTGTATAGACATAAAAGTTGATGAAGAAATCTCGGTCAGAAATGTAAGCAGAACTGAACCAAAAACAAAAGATATAGTTGAATATGAAGATGAGCAGGTCCAAGGATCAGAAAGAGAATAATATGAATCAGATGAAGATACGAATACTCCGACTGACACAAATCAGAAGAAAGAAGCAAAATCACCTCTTAGAATTGTTAAAAAGAATCATCCTAAAAATAAGATAATTGGAGATATAAATAAAGGAGTTCAGACAAGAAGGAAATTGATTAAAGACTCAGAACAATCTCATGTTGATTTTTTTTATTTATGACTGAACCTAAATTGTTTTATGAAGCCAGCCAACATGATGATTGGATTAGAGCTATGAATGAAGAGCTTGATCAGATTGAGAAGAACAATACTTGGGAGCTTGTTCCTAGACCCGAAGATAAGAATGTAATAGGTTCCAAATGGGTGTTCAAGAATAAAATGAATGAAAAAGGACAAGTTGTTAGAAATAAATCCAGATTGGTCTGTAAAGGGTATGCACAAGTTGAAGGTCAAGACTTTGATTAAACTTTTGCACCAGTGGAAATATTGGAGGCCATCAGAATGTTCCTTGCATATTCATGTCATAAGAACTTTAAAGTTTATCAAATGGATGTTAAGCCAGCTTTTCTTAATGGAGATCTAGAGGAAGAAGTATATATGGAGCAACCTGAAGGATTCTCATTGATAGATAATCCTAATTATGTTTGCAAGCTGAACAAGGCCTTATATGGACTAAAAAAAGCACCACGAGCTTGGTATTATAGTCTGGACAAATTTTTACAAGACAAAGGGTTCAAGAAAGGTATTGTTGACCGAAATCTCTACATTAAGTCTGAAGGTGATAATTTACTAGTTGTTTTGGTTTATGTAGATGATATTATTTTTGGTTGTACTAATGAATCATCTGTCCAGTGATTTGCTAACTCTATGCAAACAGAGTTTGAGATGTCCATGATAGGAGAACTATCATATTTTCTTGGTTTACAAGTAAATCAGAGTTCTTTAGGAATATTTATCTCTCAAGAAAAATATTTGAAAGAGATGTTGAAGAAATTTTAGATGGAGGATTCCTCTCCTGTTAGTACACCTATGGTGGTTGGTTGCAAGCTCAGTAAAGATGATATGTCCCTCGATGTTGATCAAAGGAGATACCGATCAATGATAGGCAGTCTTCTGCACATCACAACTTGCCATCCTGATATAATGTAAGTTGTTGGAATGGTAAGTCACTATCAGTCTACTCCTAAACAAAGTCATCTAGTAGCAGTAACAAGGATATTCAAGTACCTGAAAGGCACAATGAATTACGGTCTGTGGTATCCCAGAAACCAGAACTTTCAGTTAACTTCTTATTTTGATGTCGATTGGGCAAACTGTGTTGATGAGAGAAAAAACACCAGTGGAGGAGCATTCTTTCTGGGTGACTCATTAGTAGCATGGCTTAGTAAAAATCAAGGATCCATTTCATTATCAACTACAAAGGCATAATACATTGTTGTTGCTACTTGTTGCACACAAATTTCATGGATGATACAAACTCTTGCAGATTTGAAGGTAACTTACACTGATCCCATTCCACTTCACTGTGATAACACCAATGCCATCAGTGTCTCTAAGAATCCTGTACTTCATTCAAAATCTAAGCACATACCAATAAAATACCATTTTATCAGAGAAAAATTTACAAACATAATTGTTCAAGTGAATTATATTTCTTCCACAAAACAGATAGCTGATATCTTTAATAAACCGTTAGCAGTGACCCCTTTTGGATATATTCGTCAAAAGTTGGGGGTTATAAATTCTTTCGTCTAATCTGTTCACCTGATCATGGGGAGTAATTATTGAATATATATTGTATTTCAAAGTTACTCATAGTTGACAGGGGGATGTCAAAGGGGGAGAAAGTGTGGTAATTTCAAGGATGATACAGTGGGAATAATTTCAAGGATGCTCGATGCTAGAGTGGTAGTAATTTCAAGTATGCTATAGTAGTATAGTTGCATGTTTTTCAATGGGTTGTCATCAATGCCAAAGGGGGAGATTGTTGGCATGTTTTTAGACAGAGGCAGAGTATGTGTGTTTTTCATTGATGGCAAAGATCAACACGATCATTAGTGTAGTGATAATGGAAAGATCAACAGTGTAAGAGAAAAAGGAGGAAAATAGTCGAAGCATGACAAAGGTTTCGTCTCGGAGTTTCACAGATTGGGAAATCCAAAGGAAAGAGGTTGGAACTCGCAATAAAAATCCTGACCGTTGGAGTCATAGGTCATGTGGCAAGCGATTGGAATTTCCCTGACTTGCACATTGGAGGAGTCAACGGAGCATGATGTGGGAACTCGCGATATGTGAGATCATGAAAAGATATGGACCATCATATCACCAAGAATTGTGGACCATTGATCAGGCATGAAGAAGGCTCATGAAATGGAGAAATTGGGATAATATTTGGACCGTTGGTTCCATAGGAAACATGGCAAAACATCATCATTTCACTGGCTGGAAAGTCAAAGGAGCAACGTGCTCGTTTTCCATCTCAGAGTTTTGGTGATCGCGGCTTGGAGCATCGAGACCCTTCATCACAGGAATCGCGATGAGATCTAGACCATTGGATCATTGGATATCTCAACCGTTGATCGGGCTCGATGAATTTTATAAGTTCATGAAATACGAAGCGCCTTTTGGTGCAGCCTGTGGTCATTGTCAGTGGTCACGTGAGGGGAAGAAGATAATGGTGCTAAGCTCTATCTCAGAGTCTCGATGATCATGAATTGGAGTGTTGAGCCCCTTCATCACAGGAATCACGATATGTGATATCACGATGAGATCTGGACCATCAGATCATTGGAGATCTCGACCATTGATCGGGTTTGATGAAGTTCATAAGCTTATGAAATACGAAGCACCTTTTGGCGCAGCCTGTGGTCACCATTGGTGGTCACATGAGGGGATGAAGATAGCAGCGCTAAGATCCATCTCAGAGTCTCGACGATCGCAACATGGGGCATAAAGAAATCTCATCAAAAGAATGCCGAGATGAGAAATGGCGAAGTCAACAAGAGACCTTTTTCTTTTAATCCAACAATGCTGGTTATTTGAGAATTTGATCGAAGGGATACTGTTGATCTTCATGATTAAATGTTTAGTTGTGATTCAGTTAGAATAACTGATTCATGATTCTTGAACGATTGGCGATTCAGTTGATGATGTGTTTTCTTGGAGATTCGAGGTGTAACTGAAGGGGTCATAGTGTATAAAATGGAAATGCAATGACTGTGGGATGTTGGTTGTTCTAACTGAAACAATGAGATGAACTGTAAGAAGGGTAAAATGAAAGAATGTAGAGTATGAGATAAAACTCAGAGATGAGTAACAGTCGCCGAACAGACAAAAGAAAGAGAAGAATAAAAAAATAACATGTAGCAGAGTAGAACTACAGAACAATTTTTGAACTAGAGAAGAATTGTAGAACAGAAGAGAAGAATTGCAGAACAATTTGAAGCAGAGAAGAATTGCAGAACAAATCGAGGAAGAGAAGAATTACAGAACAATGAAGAAGGGGTAAGAATTGAATTACCTGTATTGTTTGTTTGTCAATCAATTATGTATAATTAGGGAGGTAGGGTGGTGCTAGGGAGGACTGTTGTCCTCTGATATTCGAGTTGGTGCTTGAATATTGGGAGTGGTAGCTTCCATCTAGTTGTGGATAGAAAACAGGGTGGCAGGGTGGTGCTCAGGAAAACACAGAGTTTTCTATAAACAAGTTGGTGCTTGTATAAATCCAGTTGGTGCTTCCTTCTAGTCAGTGCTAGATAAACCAGAGAGTTGGTGCTCTCAACAAGTTTGAGCTTGTAAAACAAAGGTAGTAGCCTCACTTTGAGTTGGTGCTCAAACATAGATGATGTACATAACTTACAAGACTTCTTATCATTTCGAAGAAGAAGAGGTTTTCTCCCTTTATGGGTTTCCGCATGAAAATATGTCTCTTTGTATATCTTATGTGTAACTGATGCTTATTATTTATGTTGTCCATATGTTGTATAATATTGATGATCACTCGAAGAAAGATTAAGAATGGTTTAATAGACTTAAAATTGTTTAAGCACAATAACAACTGATTCATCCCCCTTCTCAGTTGTCTTAGTAGTTTCAACAAATCGATCGCGAAAGAAGTATCAGTAGAAAAATTTGGGGTGGTACTGCCACCCCATCATACATATATATATATATATATATATATATATATATATATGGACTGAAATAAAGCAACAAATAGTGTAAGGAAAACTAATTACCTGTACTTACCTGTTGGTCAGATGTGGGTGTAGTCAAACAACCAGTGAAGCCGATCCAACAATTTCCCACAATACCTGCCTTTGTGCTTCATCATAAACTAGAACTATGACAAATAAAGCACAAAAATTACATGGGTTAGAACATGTATCATATCATCGGAAATCATAAAGTCTAACTCATGGAGGCAAGTGGGAGGGATGAAATCTTGCCAAGTGCATCTCTGAGGAGAGTAATCAATCCACCTCTGGAAGGGGTCATGAAAAGTCCACTGTTCAGAATAATGGCTCAAAAGGTTTGAAAAATGGCTACCTAGGACATCCTCATGCTCTGAATCCTGGGAGGGGATTGACAAACATCTAGAAGATGACTGGCAAACTCTCAAGGGAAAATTGAAAAAAAGAGATGATAGACTGAAATCTATAGTTTTCAACCAATCCTTGGATTCTCAGGTTTGCTTCACAGAAAACTCAATGAAAAAGGTATAATTCCCAACTACACCTTTAATGATACAACAAGGTAAGGTAATAAGAGGTAGATGGGGAAGAAGTTCATGAGAATCCTTCTTTAGGAAAACAATATTCTTACTCCTATCAAAATATGAGCATAGTGGTGGTTGATAGTCATCTTCATAGGGTAAATCTAAGTTCTCAGAGGGGTACTCATCAAAGGCATCAAGGTAAGACCTAAAATCATCAGGAAAATACAGTACTTGGTCAACCTTGGGTGTTTGGGGAGCATCGGTAAAAATGTCATCTCCTTTTTGCCACTGGTCAAGAGCTTGCTGTGATAATTGCAAAGGCAACCCTTGGAGATGACTCTTTATGTCATAGATAGGATCCATATCATAACCAACTACATCCCACCTACGTCTCCCAACATGTATGAACTCATCAAAGTCAACTATGTCAGTATCAGTACCATAACATGGAGGGTTCAAAACATTCAAAATCTCACCTATTTCCTCTTCTTTTCCCCAATCATAAAGTAGACAATGTTCAAAATCTTGGAGAGGAGGGTAACTTACTTTTTCTTCTTGTGCAGGAGATTTGAGGGCTTGGGTATCTTTAACATGCTTTATTGTCTTATCCTCATGAGTATCCCTTTCTTCTTTGGTCATGCAGCAAGGAAGATTCTCTTCATTTGGGGATTCCATTTCTTCATCACTCTCTGAATCATGGAATAAGGTATCATCAAAATCCTAAAAAGGAAAGAAACTAACCTTATCATCTTGTTGTTGTGCAGGTGGAGAAGGCTTGTGGATCTCTTCATCAAGAGGAAGAGGGCATGTTGATACTTTGTCATTGGGTTCTGGCTCCTCAACTATGTCTTCAACAATCCTTTGTCGATATGTGGTTTGTTCCCCTACTTATTGGAAATCGATGATGAAGTTTTCAAGGGTCAACAAAATATACCCATTGACAGTACTTAAGGTAAAGAGGCATCCTATATCAAAAAAGGAGATATTCTCCTCAATTACTGCAGCAATGTTGTAAGATTCATCGAGAGTCCTTGGGGTTATCTTATAAAGAGGGGAACTCAGATATCCCAAAAGTAAACGAGTAAAGAGATGGACCGGGTATCTCTCCTCAGGATGATGACTTTCATGAATTTGATATAGCATGTTTTCAAATCTATCCTGGAAGTCTCCGATAGTTTCATCATTATCTTTATTTATATGCTTGAGTTATTTTAATAGTGTTGGGATGTCTTCTAATTGGATACCCCATCTCTCAGGAAATGTTTTCTCAAATTTATCCATAGTCGTGATGCTGGCATACCACTCTTTGGCATTGCAACAAAAAGTAGTAGAGAAAATTTTCATGACCACATCTTCAACATAATCATTGATAGGTTAGGATAGGAAGAAGTTCTAGAAATTTCTCATATGATAGTCATCTCTTTCTCTATCACCACCAGTGAATCAAGGGAGAAAATTTATGTATTCAAAGGGCATTTGTTGAGGGTACCCTGGGATGTTACTCATGTCTAAAGGCTTGTAGTTTCCCGAGTCCCATTGTGAAGTCATAGTTGGTTTCGTCATCAGTGGAGTCACCAGATAGTTTTCTTGAAACTATCAAAGAGAAGGGAAAACACCCTAGTGGAGTTTCCAGGTAAGATTGTAAGATAAGGCTTCTAGAGGCAAGGCTTACCGAAAAGTGTCATCTGAGGAAGGTTTAACTCAATGTTCCATGACAACGGTGCCAAAATGTTATCGTATAGTTTGTATCTAGGAGAAAAGGCTATAAGGTAGAAGTCCCAAGCTAGCGTAACAGGAACCTATCCCACCCAATGTCACCACAATGGGATGATTCTTTCTCTTTAGGGAGGTGAGGCCTAGGGGAGATGTCCCTGGTGACCTGGGGCTTTGAGGAGGTTAAAGGATATTAAGAAAAGGATAAATAATCCCCCCTCACAGATCACCACCAAACAAATAGTCCTGACTAAACAACCAATAATAAAGTAAATCCCCAATGAAGAACACATGCCTGGAACAAAACAACAACAAAATGATATATCAATGGGTTAGTACTTCATAAGAATATTTGATGAATACATATAAGCAATTAGCAATAAATGTTGATGAAGTCAATGTTTATCAATAGCAATGAAAAGATATAACAGTTCACCAATAAATATTGGGACAATGTGGCATTCAATGTATCCAATCAACACTTCATTCAATTAATGCCTAAACCATCATTCAATTTCTCTTAGAAAAGGATGTTGCTACATTAAAGATGAAATAACCAATGATGATGTTAGCAACTTAGGGTTAGTAGGTTAGGGTTTAAAATTTAAAGAATTTATAGAGTTATTTGATCATCTTCACTTCAACGTTAAAGGACTTTCAAATAAGTGCCTTAAGGTTTAATGGAGTCATAAGTGAAGGATGCAAGAATTTAAGGAGGCAATATTTCAAGGAAAAGAGGGAAGTGTTTTGAGGTGTTGCAAAGGAAAGGCCTCAAAATCAAAACCTTAGGGGAGAGAGGCTCACTCTGGTGTTGCTAAAGCAAGGCCTTGTGCTCTCTCCTCCTTCTCGACAAAACTTCTAGCTAAAGAATAAAAATTTAACCAAAACAAGAGGGTTTGATGAGGTGAGGTGTTGCTATAACAAGGCCTTTCAAAAAACCCTAGAAAGAGTATGGCCCTAGTGTAGTAGACCTAGGCTAGGGACATCTCACTCTTCTTGGCTTTCAATTAGTACAACTAGCAAAGAGGAAGAAGAAATAGGATTGTAGCTACGACTAGGCTCTTTCTTCCTTCTTCAATGGCTGATACTTTCTCTATCAGGGGACATGAGACAAGGACCTACTTGTGTGCTTTTTACCTAGGGTTTTGATATAGAAAAATGAATAAACACATGCAATAAATTAAACTACAACCATTCATTCAAGAAGTTTTGCAGAAAAATACTTACAATTCATCAAGAAATAACCATGCAAACCCTAGTTGTAACACCTTCCTTCACGAGAAACACCATAAATTCCAAAAATCACTTCCTTCAACAAGTGCACATCACTTAATCCAGCCAAATACCCAAGAGAGGGAACAAATTTCAGACCTCCTTATGGAGTGAATGAGTTATGATCATAAAATGAGGATCAAAATCCTCAATATATACTGTATCAATTACCTAATTTACTTTTTAGGTCATAAAAAGGCCGACAAGGCAATAATACAAAAATAATATTGTTTTTACATTAAATGCTATACTAAAACCCTAATCAAGGAAAAAGGTAAGACGTCACCCCTTCCTAGGGTGACGCTAGCCCCTATCAGAGAAAATGTAGCCTCCTGAAGCAAGACATTAACCCTCATTGGGATCCTCCAAGATGCAACATGTGCGAACTACCATGTTCATTTTCAAACATCCTCATGATGATGTCATAATCCTCCTGGAGACGTCTTGGTCCATCTAGAGCCAATGTCCCTTTGAAAGAGGGTCAATCCCCCAAGGCCAAGCAGTGTCGGGGTGCCTCTGGTGGAATGTTCTCTTCTTCTTTGGTGCAAAGTCTCTGATAATCCTCTTGATCCGGATTATTTTCGGCACGAAATGAGAGCGGAGATATAATAAAGAATTGCACAGAAATATTGCAGATATTCGATAATATAACAGAAATGTATCAGAGATGCAACCATAAACACAGATATACAGTAATACACGATTTC
>ML787757.1:225783-242128 GCA_009831015.1 Picea engelmannii | reverse complement strand
GAAAGATCAAAGGCATTCAGATAGGGGGAGTAGCCCCAAGGAGAGTTCAAGCAAGGGGAGCAGCCCCAAGATGAGAATAACCCTTTTCCATTGATGTCAAATGGGGAGAGTTAATCACATTGATGTGATTGATGTTTATTGATGGGGAGATATAGTCACATTGACTATTGATGTAGAGCATGCCTTATCTACATGTTGACATCAATAATTGGTAATTAGTGTTGACATCAATGTTGGTATTGCCATCAATGTCAAAGGGGGAGATTGTTGGATCATGTTGTCATTGATGCCAATGGTTTGATGGATTGATGTCAAAGGATTGATTGATTTATGATTGATGTAATATAATATCTATTGTCCTTGATGAGAATGCATAGATGAAGATGGATCAATGAGTTGTCATTGATATGATGAAGATGGATCAATGAGTTGTCATTGATACATGATGAAGATGAATCAATGTGGTTTCATTGGTATATGATGCATTGTTGGAAAAATGTATAGATGACTCATTATTGTCTTGTCATGATTGATAAGGTGAACAAATGGATGAACTCCAAAGTGGTCCCCTTATGGTGAAAGCCCTCACTGGAAGACACTTTGTGGATTGAGTTATCCTAAAATAATGGTTGGAGGACCCATGCTCTCATTATTGTCTTATCATGATTGATAAGGTGCACAAATGTATGAACTCCAAAGTGGTCCCCTTATGGTGAAAGCCCTCACGAGAAGATGCTTTGTGGATTGAGTTATCCTAGAAGAATGGTTGGAGGACCCATGCTTGTATGTGGAATAATGAGATGAAGGACATTGAATTTTTCAGGTAAACTATTCTAGATGTATATTTCTTGTCATGCCATTTCCGGCGGTATTTATAACGTCACATAACTCCTCACGGTTAGAGAGTTATGGCCATGAGAAGTTGGAGACCCCAGGTTTGGGTAATGGACCCAGGTTTGTTTGATGGGTAACATTATGAGTTATGATATATTTTCATAAAATACTATTCTATATGAATAGTACATGTCATGCCATTTCTGGTGGTATGTGGAACATCACATAAATCCTCACGGTTTGAGAGTTATGGCCTTACGAAGTTGGAGGACCCTCACATGTCATCTAGAAGCCCCAAAAGGTCAAAGCAGTCAAAGTGGTTTAAGGGTTTTTAAAAGGTAAATAATAAAGTGAAGTGATGAGTGTACTATAATTCAAAGTGAATACAAAATAAATTATTTAAATAAAAAATTTAATGGAGAAATTAGAAGTGGGTTAACCCTAAAATAAGGAAAGTGGGGCCAAGTGACCTAGAAGATGTTTTTAAGGAAGCTACTTGGAGAGTATAAATAAGAGGCAAGGCTCTCTCATTTTAATCAAACTTGAGAATATTGAATATCTATGTGTCTGAGGTAACCAAGGATATACAAGCTTAAATTTTGAGGAAAGGTGAAGAAATGAAGGAGGAAATGCAAGGAAGGATAAAAAAAATTGATGGTGCTTTCTAAGGTATGTTATTTATAGGTCATCTCACCATTTTCACTATAAATTTGTTTCTATAATTATTCAAACTGTGAAATTTCTATTACATTTAGAAAACATATCCAAGTATCTATGGTAAACAATTTATCTTGTGGGTCATTGTATTTTGGGAGTTACACTCCGTGGAAAATAGGGTTTGTGGCTAGTCCTAAAACTAGTCAAAAACAGGTGTTTTGGGTAAAAATATCATAAATTCTTCATAACAGATCCAAATTTAGTGAGACCAATTTTTTTGGTTAGGTTACAGGATTTAGTATGTTGTGTAATAGTTTCAAATCAATTCAACAAATATTTTGTGCTTTCCATGCTCTACAAGGTCACTTTGTAGAATAAGTCAGAATTCAACAAGGTATGCCATTTTTGCTATAAGGCATTTTTTGAGAGGTTCCAAGTAGTTCCACCTAGAGAAATTTCATAAAAAAAACTAAATAACTTTGTGTATCATTTTCATATATTTATTCATTACAGGGACAAAGTTATGATTATTTCAAGTTGGGGTTGTTGACTAATCCAAAACTAGTCATGGTTGAGACAAGCAGTTGATGAGTTGGCACATACATGAAGTGTATAGTTGATTATGTTGGTAAATATTGATTCGTCATTATTGACGAGTATTTTAAACATGATTGGTATATACTTGGTACATGGTTGGATGCACTTGATTATGGTAAAGGTTGATTATAGGTTATTTGGCACAGGTTAGTGCATGGTTGATGCACTTGTTTATGTTGACAGATTGATATCTGTTGAGAATTGTTGCCTCATCTCAGTTGGTACTGAGAATGTAAGTTGAGTCTTGCATATATATATGGTTCTCTTGTAGAGTTGTACTCTATTCAGTTGTTTCTGAAAAACCCCCAGATTGAAGTCCATAATAAAAAGAAAAATTGTACATACATCTTGTGTTCTTTGTGTTCCTTGTGGAGATGATTTGTTGATGATATGTTGCCGATATATGTTGTTGATATGTATTCACATCTAACTGATTATAAATTACAGCAATGAGTAATGAGAAAATTTTGAATGTTAACTAAGGATTTTTTGTGTAAGAGGGAAGTTTTGGGAAAAAGATCCCCAGACTCATTCACCCCCTCCTCTAAGTGTGGTAGGTGTGTCCAACAAATATAATTACTAGAAAGTAAAGTCGACCCAGCCAGAAAATTCAATGGAAATATTAATATAAATAGAGGACGTCTTGGCTCATTTGTTCACCCACATTCACTTAGGAAACCATAAACAATGTGTAAGTTTGGAGGAGGAGCAACAACAGCTACACTTGTATAGTTTTATCTCGTTCATTCTTTCTAGTACTTTCTCTTGTGCACTACCCTTGGAGAAAGTGAACTCTCTTGGTTATCTGTTGGTTTTGGCGTGGCTTCCTGGAATCATTCTTTATGTCAAAGGTTAAGGTGATTGGGGGTGAATTTTTTCCTATGGTTGGGTGACAATGGTGTATCCTTGTCTGTGGTTAAACAAGAACATGAACATTATTCTAACATTGATGAGATTGAATCCTTTGGATATCAATGTAGATGGATGCCAACTTTGGTTTCAAATATACAATGACATGACTTGACGATGGTTGTAGTTGTGGATGGATGATGGATCATGCAAACGTTTCGTTCCAACTTTCAACGTTTCCCTACTATTAGTAATCGTGGAATCTTCTTATGAATCCTTCTCTATCACTAGCACTTGTGGCTAGTTTTTGAGTGTTCCATAAGGATTCCATGTGTCCTCATGGTTTTTGATGGATCATTTACAAATCATACTAAAGGTATACATATGATTCACAAGTCATACTATGTGCTAAGTGTATATTATATTTAAAAATCATGATAATGAAATATTTTATAAGGTGTCAACTTCCATTTCTATAGGTGTTCCTATGGTTTTCCCATATCAAAGAATCACCTCTGATTGTTTTGGCATTGTTGATCTAAAATATTGTTTTATGGTATTAAGGTCAACCTCACGAGGATATGAATCCCCCTGTGTTTTTAGTGAGGTGGTACTCCTCTTTCTCTTATGATTCCAACAAAATATAATGAAACAAAACGAAAGTATGAGAATGACCAATATTAATATTTACATTCACATTCAAGGAAAGCATCACCTCAGATTTTGGGACTAGGCATATTTTAAAAGAAACTCATATATACAATATTTACAATGTGAATATATAAAATGCATGCATATTATAAAGGACCGATATCTCCATCACAACATTCATCAGAAAATTTAATGATACCACAAATAAAGAGATTAGGGAATGGACCGCAAATAAAAGAGAGCTTTAAATTATCATTCCATAAAGAACCAAAAATATTATGATAAAAAAAATGTTTGGTAACTCAATGTTTTGATCAAAGTCTTTGAGAATACAATAATGTAGTATCCTGAATAACTCTCTTGGAGTCTAAAAAATAATAATGATTCTTTAAATACAAAAGTAAATGTCTTTAAAGAGATTAAAAATGCATTCGCCCTTCGAGAAGAACTGGGATTCTCTCCTCCAATTCAAGTATAGGTTGCATAGAACTTAAAGTTTTTGGAAACAATGGTGTCGGTACCAAAGAAACTTCTAATTATTTAATCGTTTTCTTTGGTTCTAAATTATCTCTTTCCATTTTGTCAATCGATTGTTTTAATGGATCTCCAGTAGCTCCATGAAAGTCTACAATTTTATATGGTGCTACTCCATCCAAGTCAAACAAATATTTATATCATTCAAATTACTTTTTAGTCTTGGTATTAACTTTTTCTAGCAATATTTTTTTGGCTTCACGATTGTAATTCATGTCGTGTAGAGTAATGGATTTCTCTTCAAATATCTAAGGATCCTGAGTCATAATAGCATCAGTTATTTATCTCATCTCTAATAGCCTTTGTGCAGAAGATTCAGGCTCTTCAATGATCTCATCCATGTCCATCGCATGAGGAACTTCCTGGACTTATGATGCATTTACTTCCACTGATGATACATTTCTTTTTCATTTCATAGGAGTGTATGTGGCATGTGTTTTTTCAAGGCCTCTCCTTGGTGGTTTTTTATCTCCACCATCATTTGAGCCTCTAAATAGTGTTTTTATGGTATCCATTCGACTGGTTCTACTCTTCATTCTATATGAAGTGCTTCTTTGAGACATTGTCGATGATTTAGGGTTTTGATTTGTTGTTTCTCTGCCATGTTGTTTTTATATCTCATTTGTACTATTTACTTCTCCAAAATTGTTTGAATTTTGGTAGGCCACTAGTTACTGAAGGTCCAAATTATCTCTAACACCTTCTTGAAACTGTTCAACTTTGATGAAGTGTGAAGAATACCCTACTAACTACATGTGTGTAGTGAATTTGTTTTCTGGGTCAAAACCTTCAACAAGTTTGGCTTCATTCAAACCCATCTATTCATGATGTCCTTCCAACTCATTTATGTGATTTATATCTTTAACAATGCAATCCCCAATTTTCCATGGCAGTGGTATAAAATGTATTTTTCTTTTTTCATGGAAGAAACATACCCAAGTTTTGTATTTCCTGCATACTTCTCCAACAAAGAGTTTTGAAATTTGGTAGCTTGGAGGTACTTCTTCATTGGCAATGCTCAACATGTGGAAGTGACCAAGCACACCTTCTCCTAGTGACTTTATAATATGTTTTTATAAAGTGATTTTATAAAGTTGGGTCTTTTAATTTTTTAATGTAAAAGTGACTTTATGATGTTATGGGTCAATTTAATGACTTAAGTGACATCAACGAATGATTAAGATGTGACCATTGATCTCATGAGAGAAAGATCTAATATTGACCGTCAATCTCATTGGAAGACCAAGGGTTAGGGAAGTTACATTTCTAAATTGCATAAAGAAAACATTAGTGGAGAAGGGGGGTGCACACTTTGAGGAGAGAGTAGTGGGAGGTGAAGGGTCACACATCCCAAGATATATTTGAGCATGGAGAAAGGAAAATAACATAAGGAAGGGAAGGGGCATATTTCAGGGGAGGAAGTGGGCACGCATACCAAGAAATTTGCAACTGATATTGAATAGGACCGTACAACAGCTAAAGGAATCTGTACTGTATGGATTTGATAGATTGTGCAGCTGAGGTATGCATTGAAATCATGGCTCTAATTTCAAGGAAAAATGTTGGATTAATATTTTTGTTTTCCTTTACTAATGGTACTGAAAATCGTGCACTGTGTTCAATAAAGATAATGTTGAATTCTAGGCTATATTGTTCAAAATTATAACAAAAATTTAATGCAGTTTCACGGGAAGAGACTTAGCACGGATTTATAGATTCTTTGGCATAGTTTTCTAAGTGTAGAAGAGGCACATTTTCTGAGTTGGGTTCTGTTATATTCTTTTTGTAAATGGTTGTTGTTATCTCAATATCTCTCTCTGGAGCTTAATAAATAAATCTCAATTTTTTACTCTTTCCCGTGTTATTCTTTTTGGGGTTTTGCCCAGATATTTTATGGTGCCTAAAGTGTATTTTTTCTACTGTTAGTATATGATTTCATTGTTGATTTAGTTCCAGATCTATATTATTTAGTGTTTATGCTCATTAAGTGAAGTTAGTATTGAGTTTTCATGCTTGACTATTGAGACTTAATTGGAGGCTGAAATTTGAGTATGATATAGTGAGTTTTTGAACTATTTTTTTAACATGGTATCAAAACAAGTGCTCTGACATTTAGTGGGAAACATTTGGCACTTGGGAAAGAAAGTGATTTGCTTGTGTATTTTCTTGAAGAAGGAAGAAAAGGTTCTTTTTCAGGAGGACAAAGATGAATTCCAACATTAGATTTGAAGATAGGTTGGAGGGGATTTCAACCTACCTGCAATGGAAGGTTAGAATAAACAATGTTCTCAAGGAGACAAATTATGGTTGTTTGTGAACACCATTGTGCCTATAATTATTTTAGATCCCATATCACTTGATTTTCATGAGGGGAGGGAATCCAAGAATCAACGAATCATCTTAGAAGGAGTCAAATACAACCTTATTCCACACTTGGTTGAGAAGAAGAAAGCCAAAGAAATGGGGGATGCACTAAAAAGTTTGTATGAGACAAAGAATGAGAACCAAAAAATGGCTCTCTGGGATGCTCCATGGTGATAGGATGGTCAAAGGAGAGAGTGTGGCCACCTACATCACCCGGGTTGAACAGGTGAAGGACGAGTTTCTACTTGTTGGAGAATTCATTCCTGACTTAGAGTTGGTGTGGATAGCCCTCAAAGGCTTCACCAAGGAGTGGGAGGTTTTTGTCAAGTGTGTGGTGTGGGATGATTTTATGTAAGAGGAGATCTGAGAGGGGTCTCAGGAAAAGGCATTGGATGCTGGAGATGACAAGAATGTTTCTCTTGTTGTAAAGAGAAATGACAAGAATAAGGACATGAGCAAGGTGAGATTCTTTGCATGTCACAAGACTAGCCACTATTATAGTCAATGTCTGAACAACAATAATAAGAAATTGGA
Source organism: Picea engelmannii (assembly GCA_009831015.1). Taxonomy (NCBI): domain Eukaryota; kingdom Viridiplantae; phylum Streptophyta; class Pinopsida; order Pinales; family Pinaceae; genus Picea; species Picea engelmannii. The sequence goes on along the minus strand of ML787757.1, from coordinate 235,108 downwards.
ACCAGAGGTGTCATCTTCAACAGGGGTTGTAGAGTTTGATGAGATATATGAGAAGGATTTCTCTCTCATGACTGGTCCCGTGGGGAGTGGGTGCCTAGAATTTGAGGAGATTGACTCTTGATTTGTGGACAGTGGAACTTCTTGGCACATGATTGGGTTGAAGTAATTTTTTCTCGATATTATAGAGATAGGCTCAGACTACAGAGTGAATTGTGAAGTTGTCCCATAACTTGCAGTAAAGGGGGTTGGAAGGGTGAGACTCCAACTAGATTCAGGAGGTCTTCTAGAGGTTTCCAAGGTGTTAAATATTCTACAATTGACTGTTAATTTTATCTCAGTGATATCTTTGGATGAGAGTGGATTTGGATTTGTATTCTACGGGGGACATGTGTTTTTATATCCTATAGGAGCAACTACTGACACAACAGTAATTCTTAGTGTCAAGTATGAGGGTATGTACAAGTTGTTGGGTAGACTTGTGTTGGGGTCCATTGGATTTATGGACTCAGATTCTATGTCGGAGAGTTGGAAGGAATCATGGGAGAGAGGGTTGATACCAGGGACTCAGTCTTCTTTCGGGACTCTCAAAAGAATCAACAGGCATGAGTCGACATAGATGGATGCTCACGAGAGTGTACAGTCTCCTAGGATCATGTATTTAGTTTGTGGTACAACAGAGTTAGTAGCAGAGGCTTCCATTGTAGTTGGAGTAGTGGATTCATGCTCAGAGGGAGTAAAGACTTCTTGTACAGAGGGAGAAATTATGGAAGTTGATGAGATGGAGACGAATTATGGTGGTGATACCAGAAGTACCTCTCTCACTAAGAGGAAGTGTTCAATTTTTTTTTTATCTTGGAGGTACTTATGCATTGGCAACGCTAAGCATGCAGAAGTGACCAAGCACACCTTCTCCTAGTGACTTTGTAATATGTTTTTATAAAGTGACTTTATAAAGTGATTTTATAAAGTTGGGTCTTTTAATTTTTTAATGTAAAAGTGACTTTATGATGTTATGGATCAATTTAATGACTTAAGTGACCTCAACAAATAATTAAGTCATGATCGTTGATCTCATAAGGGAAATATCTAATCTTGACCATAAATCTCATTGGAAGACCAAGGGTTAGGTCAATTACATTTCTAAATTGCATAAAGACAACATTAGTGGAGAAGGGGGGCACACACTTTGAGGAGAGAGTAGTGGGAAGTGAAGGGTCACACATCCCAACAAATCTTTGAGGCTGGAGAAAGGAGAAGAACAACAGGAAGGGGAGGCACATATTTCAAGAGAGGAAGTGGCCATGCACCCAAGATATTTTCAGTTGATATTGAACATGACCGTACAACAACTAAAGGAATCTATACTATACGGATTTGCTAGATTGTACAGTTGAGGTATGCACTACAATTGTGGCTCTGATTTCAAGGAAAAATGTTGGTTTAAATTATGTGTTTTCCTTTATTGCTGGTACAAAAAATACACTATGTTCAAGAAATATAGTGTTGAAGTCCAGGCTATATTGTTCAACATAATAACATAAATTTAATGCAATTTCATAGGAAGAGACTTGGCACGGCTTTCTAGATACTTTGTCATAGTTTTCTAAGTGTAGAAGAGGAATATTTTCTGAGTTGGGTTCTATTATATTCTTGTTGTAAATGGTTGTTGTTATCTAAGTATATTTCTCTGGATATTAATAAAGAAATCTTCTTAATTTGTCACTATTTTCCTGTGTTATTCTTCTTGGGGTTTTGCTCAATTTTTTTATGGTGTCTAAAGTGTATTTTTTCTACTATTAGTATATGATTCTACACCTGATTTAGTTCTAGATCTATATTATTTAGTGTTTATTCTCATTAAGTGAAATTAGTATTGAGTTTTCATGCTTGACTATTGAGACTTAATTGGAGGCTGAAATCTGAGTATGATATAGTGATTTTCTGAATTATTTTTTAACAAAGAGTTTATCTGATGTATAAAATGGTAAAAAGAAATGTTTCTCCTTATCACAAAATGTTATAGTTACAGTGAATTCTTCAAACAACTCATAAATCCATTTTCCAGTGAGGAAGGAAGTTGCCTCTAAGGATAGCCTTGATGTGTTCTATCCAAATATTAACCTTTGAAACTCTGAAATGAAATTATTGTGAATTGGGTAAAAATTATATTGGGCTTTATGTATGTATAAAATTGAATACCACGCATAAACTAGTTCTAACTTAAAATCCACATGTTTTTCCTGAGGAAAATATTCAAAAACATGGCCATAAGCAATGGAAAAAATGAGATAAGAATCCATATATAATTTATGGGTCTTTTTGAGGTTATTCAATTGGAAAGAAATTTCATTTGAGATGAGATAACCCCAATCAATGATATATTTTTCATGTAGGGCATAATGCATAGCATATATAACATTTCTTGTTACACACATAGTAGTTTCCATACCGAGAATGCGGGAAAATAACCAAGAAAATTATCTGTATGCATATTTTAGAAAATTTACCTCGATTCTAGTAGTACTAGGGTTATAGGTTGGATCGTCCAAATTGTTGTTCAACAGTCTGGAGGAGGAGGAGCAACAACTGCAGTTGTACGACTTTATCTCGTTCATTCTTTCTGGTACTTTCTCTTTTGTGCTACCCTTGGAGAAAGTGAACTCTCTTGGTTATATTTTGGTTTTGGTGTGGCTTCGTACAATCATTATTTATGTCAAAGGTTAAGGTGATCGAGGGTGAATTTTTTCCTATGGTTGGGTGAAAATGGTGTATCATTTTATATGGTTAAATAAGAACATCAACATTATTATAACATCGACGATCTTGAATCCTTTGGATATCAATGAAGATGGATGCCAACTTTTGTTTCAAATATACAATGAAACAAATTGACGATGGTTGTAGTTGTGGATGGATGATGGATCATGCAAAGGTTTCCTTTGAAGTGTCAACGTTTCCCTACCACTAGTAATCGTGGCATGTTCTTATGAAGCCTTCTCTATCACTAGCACTCATGGCAAGTTTTCGAGTGTTCCATAAGGATTCGATGCTTCCTCATGGTTTTTGATGGATCATTTACAAATCATACTAAAGGTATACATATGATTTACAAGTCATACTATGTTTGTTATAGGATAAATTGGTAAATGTAGACATAAACTAATCTCCCTAGATTCACTTGGATATAGAACAAAACAGGACAGGACATGATGCTTCCCCTAAGTTATAATCATTGATCTAAGTGTCAAAGAAGGAATTGATGACTTACCTTTGAGATCGCTTCCTTATATATTTGTTGTTCCTGCTTCGCTCTGGTGCTCTTATGAAACCAGATGTGAAATGACACAAACCAAACAATGTGAAAGCAACTATGATAGATTCAATGAAAACCTAGACATGTGATCAAGGAGTCATGTAATAAAATAAGAATAATTTTATGGGAAAGAACCATGCCACTGTATTATATTGAATAAAAGTGGAAGATACAACCAAAATTCCTTGATGTCGCAAGTTCCCTTTTAGTGGTCTTTCGTTCCAACACACACATATATTCATTTCGGAGTTTGCATGAAGGTGATCTTCAAAATCTTGATGGGTGAATGTAGACCTCAAGCATCAACTGAAATAGTATTCTTCACACAATATCCAACCTACTCTTCCAGAAATCCATTTCTCAACTTTTCTTAATTGTGCTTAACCTTTCCCATGAGAAGCCCATTATTATATAGGAGAAGTTGAAGTGGTTAAAGGGATGAGGATGATCCCACCAAATCAGAGAAGTCAGTAGGATTGTAACCATATGGACGCCACCTCACATTCTAGAAGATTCCCCTTCTAGAAACTTTTTGAACTCCTTTCCCCTTTTGGCTTTCAAACGCCACCGCACCCTTCTTATACAGAAGCCCATGGAAATACCGTAGGCCAGATATAGAGAAGCCTGCGGAAATATTTGATTTCCACACTGTACACTATGGGTAGTGTGTGGCGTCCTTCTAAACAATAGTCTTGCAGAGGAGGATAGAAATCACTTTTCTCATGCAAAAGATGATTTTGAGGGCCTAATTACATGCTTGTAAAGTCATCATCAGGGTGACCAAAATAATGTATAATAGAATGCCCCCCAAAGTATGAGTTCGAAACTTGTGATGACTAAAATACTTTGTAAAATATGTGTGTGTGTCGGGAACAAATAACGCACCAATCAAGAACCTACAAACAAATAATCATCTGCACAATACGATACCATATCTAAAGTAGGCATTCCCATGTTCAGACTACAAATGATTGAACTCATAAGTGTAAGTCATGGCCACTAATAATACATTGTGGATCCATGTCATCAAAATGCTACATAGCCACCAAGAATACACTATGGATCTATGCATGAGAATAATTCAGATGCAACCATAGCCACAAGATATACAAAGTGGATCTATGTGTCAATAAAAATCATCAATATTCCATCACAACCTGGACCATGAATGAGGAGATCCAGGGTCTTCAAACCCGTCATCTGTAAGTACGAATCTAGCCATGTGATTACAGGTGTCGAAGTTGAACATGGTCAGAAACCGCTTGATTACCGATTATTAATGAAAACCATTAACAAGCACGATGGAAATCACCATTGATGTCAATGACTCCCAAGGTACTGTAGTACAATCCAACGATTGTGAATGAATGAGTTGAAGTCGAACATTTGATGGAATATTTTGATCAGGAACTAATGATGTGAATCCACTGTCAAGAGCGAAGAAAGCTGCCATTAGGGCATGCAAGATCTAAGGTACCGAATGACATCTAAGTCTGATCCCTGGATAATGAGTTGAAGTCGACAAGAAGAGACTTGTCACAAGAGGGATTTGATGTATCCCCCATCAATGACATGAAATAAATAAAATATTTAGGATAGAGTGAGACATGAATATGATTCAAAACTGACACAGGGAAGGCTAACATGGTAGGAATTGACAATTGCAGATGGCCAACTCAAGAGAGGGCTTATTCAGACTGCTCTTGAACATATGGATGACACGATGATAGTCTTGGCAGCATTGAATCAAAGATGTAAACTTGTAGAAAGTCAAACGAGAGACAAATGGACTTGGATTCAAATGATGAAGGGGGTGTCATGTTCAAGAGTGACTAGTACTTCCACTAACACGGATATAGAGACACATTTCTTTCCCAAATTTCCCCCCACCATTTCTGGCAAGTACCTCTTTATTTTTACACAAGCATGAGGAGGATAACATATGCTTGTAATGTAAGCTCATCCTTCGGATGAGTCCCTCGAAGTATTTTTAATGAACCCTAAGAAGGAGTGATTCGGTCCAATGTGAGACTTTTGATGTTTCTTTAACGAGTCCAAAGATAGAAAACTTGGGAGTTTTTCATGTTTATAGAGTCTGAAAAACACTTAAAGAGAACTCTCTCTGTTCCCTTTTCGTAAAATAGCTCAATGGGACCAAAAAAGTGATAAATTATCGCCCATCGAACGTTTTATTCAAATACTTTTACGAGCGTGAACAGAACAAGGTCATTCAACAATATTTTTGTTTTTATGGAGTGTGAAAAGAGTTTAAATGATAATCTATGTGTTCCACTTTTCGTGTTACCAAGATGAGTACAAAAGGGAAACAAAAGTATACTCAATTGCATTCTCATAAATTTTCGATCATGAGAACAAATGAAGAGTGCACTCGCAGTTTTACTAAAAAACCCTAAAAAGTATCAATATGTGTAACGAAGAGAAAACAAATTACGGAACAAAGATCCATACTCTGTTAATTAGGACTCTAGTCTTATTCCTGCAAGAGACACTCACGAGACTATTAGTTTTGAGGGTTTATAACCAAACACATTTATATAATATTAAATATTATGCAAAAAGGTAAAACAATGAAATAAATAAGAGTAACAACTCTTTTTTTACCATTTCATTTGTATTTGGTCAAGAACTTGTCTAAAAAACCCATTTTTCACCCCTTACTTCGGCAATCGATTGCGAGAAGCATAGGTGATCAATCGACAAACGGTTTCCATGAAAACAATAAGTTCTTCATATTCTTCCTTTTTAATGGATTAAAATTGGTTTTTCGTGGTCAAAAAATGATTTTTTGGGTGATGTTTGGGTCGGTAGGTGTGTGCTGGGGCCACCGTAGGTGGCCAATATTGGGCCCTACAGAAATCAAGGATTTTCGCAGGTGCCTAATGTCTCACCTGTGAAAATCCTGAACTGTAACTGAAGCTCAGTTGCAGCGGCCGAAAACCAAAAAAGAAAAGAAATCGTTGAACCAAAAAGAATTCGAAAAAGGATGGATAAAGGTGCAAACTATCCTCTCTTACTTCCATGCAAGTGTTTGATCGCAAAAATGTTCGAATGGAGAGAACGTGACCATGAAGATTATGACTCTATGGCTTTGAATGACCCAGAAACCATTAATTCTCTTCTTCAATGTGGTCTATTGAAATTTTTCAAAATCCAGGGCATGAGAGCCCAACAAAGACTATTAGAGTACTTGGTCTATATGTGGGATGTGGAACAACAAGTATTTCACGTGGGTGTTCATGTCCTTTGTTAAGACCTAATATTGGCTCATTACCCCTTAATTGGAGAATATTACATTAGTAATGTTATTTTATTTATGTCGGATTTATTCAATTAGTTGTAATTATACCTCCTAGTCTCCTATATATACCAAGGAGACATTTTCATTTGGAATCATCTTGTCCTTGAACATTTATGTGGGGTAAGAGGAGGTTTCCCCCTCGAAGAGGCTTATTATCTTAAATTATCTCTTTTTCAAGGTGTTGAGTACTTATTCTGAGGTTTTTCTATGCTATATTGATATTTGGTTCTTAACATATGGTATCAGAGCTCAAGGTCTTGGGGTTTTGCTGCTACATCTGAGACACTATGGCATTTTAGATATAACTTATTTTCTACAATGATTCAGAGGGAATATATTGGAGGACATTTAGTAGATATATCAAGGTACGTTGGGTTAAACATTCAGTGCTTGAGGACTTATACTTTCATATATACATCCTTTGTAAGATAGGGTTCTAGATTCATCCTGAATTGAGTGATTGAGTAATGTTCGCTATAAAATGTTTTTTGTTATGTTTCAAACACTTCACTCTGGAGGCTATTCTCAAAAATTAGTAAGGTATTTGTAGTAGAAATTTCCACTTCTGGGTCATCGTAAATTTGTAGATACACCCTGTGGAAGATAGGGTATCTGACTAGTCCTATTGACTAGTCTCAAGGAGGTGTTCTGGGTAAAACAATCATAAATTATTCCTAGTGTATCCAAATTGAGTGATATCAGTTGCATTGGATAATGGACAAACCGTAGTAGTTCTTGTATGAGTTTCCAAATTTTATATCAATTATTTTGTGTAGGGCATGCTATACAACTGAGATCTCCCAGAAAGGCCAACAATCAGCAAGTTGTGGGGAAGTTACCATAAATTCCACTTGGTGCATCCAATTTTTATCAGACCTATGGCATTGAAGACAAGCAATATCAGAGACCTATAAAAAATAAAATTTCATACTCATAAAGGCCAAAATTTTTTAGATACACTAAAAGGAATATCGTCTAGCAAAACCACCTCAAAATCAAGGTTTAAAGTGATACTTGGCCAACATGCCACCAAAAAAGGGAACTTCTACACCAAATAAGCCTCCATACAATCCTACTTGGAATCTTGATGAAGGTGAAGAAATGCATAGGGACATAAATGCTTTAGAAAATAAGACAGTAACAAAATATGAACTACAAGAGATGACAGATTCAATAGAAGCTAAGTTTAAGGCAATAAATAATAAGATGGATGCTTTAAAAGGGGAGATCGTGGAAGGATTGAAAAAAATTCTAATAGAGAGGACACTTGAAAGTGAAAATGTATCTCATGAAATTCATGATGAGGACACAAGGAAGGTGAATCAAGAATGGAGAAACTCCCACTTTGGGTTGAAGACCAACCACATTCCTAAGATTGATATGACGAAGTTTGATGGCAAGGACCCAATCACATGGATACTTCAGATGGAGCAATTCTTTGATCTACATAATGTGCCACATACACAAAAGGTACGAATTACTTCTTTATATTTAGAACCCAGTCAATTTGTATGGTATCGATGTCTTTGTTCTCGCAAATCACTTGTCACTTGGATAATTTTCACGGAAGAAATGATAACACACTATGATGATACAAGGAGCAATACCTTATTTATCCAATTGATAAATCTCAAGCAAAAGGATTCATTTACCGAGTACATTGAGAACTTCCAAATATTGAATATAAAGGTAACATATATTCCAGATGAGCACTTGATTGATGTATTCATAGGAACTTTAAAGGATAACATTCAACATGAGGTTCGCCTTTGGGAACCCAAATAATTGGAGAATGCATTTAAGGTGGCAATAAATGTTGAAAGTAAAAATATGGCTATGCATACTAGAAGGACCGATCTTAACATCTATAGAGAGAATAATGCTCCTTCTTCTAAAATACCTCAACCTACAAGGTTGACACCTCAACAATTGGAGGAAAGAAAAGCAAAAGGTTTATGCTTTAATTGTCACAGCAAGTGCAGTAAGGGACATAAGTGTGGTGAGAAGAAATTATTCCACATAGATTGTGAAGAGGAAGAAGAAAAATAATAAGAACCATCTCAAGATGAAAACGTATAAGCAATTTCATTTGAAGATTTGGCTCCCAGGATATCGTGTAATGCATTGGATGGAATTATCACTCCTCAAACCCTCAAGATCGAAGGATACATCAAAAAGAAAAAGCCAATAGTCCTAATTGATTTTGGAAGTACTCATAATTTCATTCACTATAAATTAGCCAAATCTCTCAATTTCTTTGTATATCCAGCACCAAAGTTTCAAGTAATGATTGCAGATGGAGGAACTCTCAATTGCTCAAGAAAATGCAATAAGATCAATCTTACTATGGGATAATATGTAATGAAAAGTCAAATGATTGCTATACCCATGGGCGGTGATGATGTTGTACTAGGAATCCAATGCTTACAATCATTAGGAACAATGGCTTTTAATTTTCAAGAATTTTTCATGAAATTTTCATTGGAAGGAAAAGAAATTGAGTTAAGAGGTATCACATGGAAACCCGGTAAGGTGATAAGCTCTAATGGTATGAAAAAATTATTGAAAAAGGGGCATCAAGGCATTATTGCACAACTATGCTCACTAGATGTTCAAACATCTAAGCCATCTATTCCTCAAGATCTCCAAGGGAACATTGATAAGAATTCCAAAGTATTTGAAGATATTCCCAA
>ML787757.1:205083-216238 GCA_009831015.1 Picea engelmannii | reverse complement strand
TATTACATGATTCCTTGATCACATGTATAGACTAGCTATTGAATACATTAATCTGCCTTTACTTTGATTGGTTTGTTCTGTCGTGATCTGAACGGAGCAAGAGCATCGGAGCGAAGCTTGGAACAACAGAGACTTAGGAAAGCATTCATAAGGTATGTCCATATTCCTTTATCTCTTAGTTCACTCAATAGGCTAGATCTAGGGAAAGAGTAGTATTCTCTCTTGTTTTGTTCTAGATCCAGGTGGATCTAGGGAGATCGGTTCGTGTCCGCACTTACGGATTAATCCATAAACAAAATTGGCGACTCCACTGGGGAACTTATCCCTTTGTCTTTTTGGTCTTTTGAATTTTCTGTGGCCATTTGCTCTATTGCTTTCATTCTCTTGATTTGTTAGTCTCTAAGTCCTCAGGATACCCTGAGAGACCTTTTGGGTCTATAAGCCAACTGGGATTTTGCTTGTATTTTCAAAATTTTCATTAGTTTCAGGGATTCCCGCACTGTACCTATTGACAGCCTATGAGAACCTTAGAGGTTTTCACTCTGCTTATATCTTCTAGTGCGAACTGTTCGCAGTTTGCATTGAAGTGGCCTGCGAGAATTATACATTCTCACACTGTGTCCAAGGCTTGCCTGCAGGCAGATTTTGAAATTTTTTTGAAATCAAGTTTTGACATTATCAACAGCTTAGATCTGTTGATTTACACCTTTTTGACTTATTGGGTCATTGGCTTACTTATCTTTTGCTTCAGTTTGCTTGCTTGGAGAGATTTAGGGTTTCTAGGTCTTCTTTGCTTTTGATAACTTGACTTTCAATTTTTTGCTTTATTTGGCATTTTCAATCTCTTTGATTTCTAGAGTTGAGTATGTTGAGTTAGCTGAGAACCAGTGATTGGTAGAGAGTTAAGTGTTTGGTGTTTCTTCTTTGCTTATTGGTTCAAAAGGACATTTTTCATTTGCATTCAGGAACTCCTTTGGTTTGGTTTTTGTTTTTGCTATCATTGAAAGAAGTGGCTGGGTTGTGTTGTTTGATTTGGTTTCATTTGATTTTCTTTTCTCCTTTATCAGAGTTCTTCTTGGAAAGTGAACAATTAGTTTTCTTTCAAGTTTTGTTTTTTTCATTTTGAAAACATTGTAAAATCAAATCTTAAGAGCTTATTGAAGTATTGAAAAAGACATTTAGAGATTGTTATTTGATCATTGGTTATTTGCATTGGCATTTGAACAGAAAATTGAACATTGCATTTGCATTATAGTATTGAGATTGATTCGGAAAAAGTTCTCTCTCTCCCGTAACTAGGATTCATGGAATGAAAAATATTATATTTCATCATTGTCCTTGCATTACTTGGGTCAGAGTCACACATCATGAGTTTCACGTCCACTGCCTTTGAGTAATTAACAGCCTTTAAGAATATCGCGTAATCTTAAAATCCATCTAGTAACTTTTTATAGGGCTCTTTACACCAACATATTAGCTAGGCTAGTGCTTTGGAGTAGGAAGAGAGACACACTCTCCATAAGCTCAAAAACCAACAATAGTATCTTGAGTTAGGGAGTGTAAATTCCATTGGTAGCATATTTTCCTGGGACGCCCTTCTAACACAAGGGTTAATCACTAGGTCGCATTGGTGTTGGCAGAGTTACTAACCCTGCTTTGTTGACATCGATGTAGAGATTGCACGTATTACGGGGATCACTCCGAGGTATACCCACAATTATAAGTGGAAGCCTTTGAGTTGGTTTCGGGCTTGATACCCTGCCCTTGCGTGTGGATCGGACTAACGACTATTCCCCCAAGCTATACTGTTGTTTGTGGTGACTTTAGTGGCCTATCTCTCTAGGTTCTTACCCAAGGTGACTATGGAGGGGAAAGTCTCTACGGTACCTGGAATCGACGTTGATCAAACTCACTTGGGCTCCTTGCAGGGTATACCCATGATTATGTGTGGGAGCTTGCACCAGGGCGTAAGTCTGTTAAGAAGGTCGTCAACGTAACTTTTCCATCTTAGCCCCGCCCCTTCTCGTCTCGTTGTTGCGACGTTGGATTTCATCACCAACTAGTGGCTTCGATATTGGAAGGATTTGTTTGCTTGGTGTTTTCTTCTAGATTTTGTTTGTTGGGGTGTGCTGTTCTTTTCTCGAAGTTGACCATAGGATTTTCTTTGAGGAGTTTATTTTTGTTTACAATTGCTCCCCCGCGACGTTCACGTAGGATGTAAGGTTTGTCTCCGGAACATCCGGAAGCTTCAGAACCTTTGCATATGGCAACACCTGAGGGTACCCCTGAGGACTCTCCTCGTCCGGGTGAAATTCCCCTTGTTACTCTACCTCACGTGGACATAAGTGACGTTCCTATTGTCACCACACCACTTCCACAAGTCGAAAGAACTGACTCTCTCGAAGAATTTTGAATTCACAATACTATAGAAAATTATCGTATTCGTCGTCGACCTTCAAGACGATTTCATCTTTCTGGAGAAACTCTTGCTATATCTTTTGAATCAATCGTTGGGCCTTCTCACGGTGTAGTGGGCCAAGATCCCTTTGGGTCAAGTGATTTATGACGAGTCTTGTTTGGTACTGAATCCCCTGTTTATGAACTCGTCAATCCTCCTGTGTCTCCTGAGCCAGAAACTACCACATATCGTTTTTTTATTCCTCCCGAGATGGCCCATCTCGCCAATACTACGAGTGTCCAAACCGAGATTCTAGAAACCACTCTTGCCCCTATTAATACCCAGAGACTTCCTGAGGTTAACCCGAATTTACCCCCTGGTTACCATGCTTTGAATCCTTCGTTGAATGTTCCTCATCCAACACCTCCACAGACTCCAGCTGGTTCTCCAGGTGGTCCTCAGTTTCCTGGGCATCCTATTCCCGGTTTCATCCCAACACTCCCTCCTCAATTTTTTCCTTCTGGTAGCACTAATCCAATTGGCCCTTCTCCGACTATCGCACCTAGCTTGCACATTCCTGTTGGTGGACAGGGTAGTACAGTTACTTTTCCTCTTCCTGGACATAATGCAGTCACTGCACAACCAACGATTGGCATACAACTTCCGGGTGGAACTATACCCACAGCAGGGGGTCCAACCTCACCTCTTGGACAGAATATACCTGCTGCATTGGCCCAGTTTTGGACTCAACTTTTACAAAATCCTTCTCAGAATACTGGGGGCCAGCAAGTTGTCCCTACAGTTGGCCAACCTTACCCAGGGGTAACTAATCCTATTTGGGGAACGAATCAAACTACTCAACCCCAAATCCCTGCTCAGACTCAAGGCTCTAATCCTTGGGGTTACTACCCTATCCACCCACCACCAAACCAGCCATGGGCTTCCCTCTATGGGCAATCTGCTTACTCTGCTACTGGTTTGCCGATGGAGATTCCACCCCAAAGTCACCAGTACCCACAAGTGAACTGACAGTTGTCATTTCTTGCTACCTTATACTTTCCAGATCTTTCTAGGATCCTGAATGATCCTATTCATCACTCTCCTCAATGGCCTGCTATCCCTGCCAAAATTCCGTCGGATATTCCGAAATTTGATGGCAAGCTGGGAGAGGATCCTAATAATCACGTTATGACCTTTCACTTGTGGTGTTCGTCCAACTCTTTGATGGATAACTCCATTCGTCTTCGTCTTTTTCAATGAACCCTTACCGGTTCGGCTGCGAAGTGGTACATTGAATTGCCACGAGGTTTCTTTTTTGACTTCAACACCTTGGCCATGGCCTTTCTCATGCATTACCAGTTACCAATCTGCTATGATACTGGGACCGAGATCCTAACATCTTTCAAACAAATGAAAGGTACTCACATCTCAGATCATATACATGAGTGGAGACGTAGACGACGTCTCATCAAACTTGAACTCCCGGATCAGTTGTTGGCTGAATGGTTCACCAAGTCCTTCGTGAACGAGATTGGTAAAGACATTGCTATGGGCGGCGTTGTAACAAAAGAACAGGCTATAGCTAGAGCTCAATATCTTGATCTCGTTTATTCTCAAATGGGAACACTCTACTCTTTACTGCCCGAACTACCTCATCCTGGTACTTCCAGCACTTCTACTACTCCAGCTGCCTCGCATGCAGCTGATGGTGTGATTGGGACTTCTCACACCCATTCACATTCCATTTCATCCACAAACCCTAAACCCACCTCTTCTAATGTTCAGAATGCCCCATCTCCTGCTCCTCCCGTCGGTAAAACCTCAGAAGTGAACGTTGTTCAATCTACGCCGACCGGTAAGAATAAGTCAAAGAAAGGGAGAGGCAAGAATAAGGGGGGTAAAAATAATAATCCCACCGAACCTACTATGAATGCTCCTGTTGAAGAGCGAGATAAACGAAAACCGCACTACCCGTGTCTTATCTGTGGTGACGATCACTATACCAAAGATTGTCCTCGACGTGCCGAAGTTTCCAAGTTTCTTCAGGGGACACCAAAACCACCTACCCCGGCAGTCTTGTCTCAGCCGTTCCCGTCTCAACAACAGGCCTCTTTGGTCATCCATGACCAACCTTCTACTTCGACCACATCATATGTTTTGATGTGCATCGTTGATTCTAAGAGGAATGACGTTGCAATTGCAACTAGAGCTAAAGACTATACTCCTTCTAAGGAGAAGGTTGATGGCTTACCTCCTGATCTGGTACAAGCTTCTCCATCGAATCCACCTACCAACGGTCCTCTTCATCTCGAAAGACTGAGTCTTGATACAGTCCTACGACCACCTAAAGGTGTTGTTCGCAAGTCGGCGTTCAATCCTCATGCTCGTGCGGCTCAGAACTACAGTATTGTAGAAGATCTAGCCCAAGCACCTTCGGCGATGTCCGCCATTGAGGTCCTTCAGTCTTGTCCTGCACAACGAAGGGCCCTGTTGAAAGCTATAGGTGGTATTGACCCTACGGATTCGAACTTGATAGTCTTTGACTTGGACAAACATGTTCCAAGCTTGCCCCCCCAACTTGCTTTTCAAATACAAGTTATTGTCGCTGACAAGAACATTTGTCGGACGGTGGTTGATGAGGGGGCCTCTACGTGTGTAATGTCTCTTACTTGTTGGAAATCCATTGTCTCTCCTCCATTAACGAAATCACAGAATACTCTGAAAGCCTTCAATGGCTCTGGTTTTAAGCCTTACGACGTTATTTCTTCGTTGCCTGTCACTCTTGAAGGTAAGAATGTCCAAATTGAAGTTGAGGTTTTTGATTCTCACTTAGATTATAATCTTCTTCTTGGATGTATCTAGGTAGATTCCATGCGCGTTGTTGTGTCAACCCTTTTCTGGGTCTTGCAATTTCCTCACTAGGGAAGAGTGGTTACCATTGATCAGCTTGTCTTCTTTAATTTCGATACTCGCACGGGGAATGTACCGTTCATAGCTAAAACCCCACCGGGCTACGAGAATGTCGGAGTCGGTCTCTTGAAAGACTCTTCGTTAATGGGTACTTTTCCCATACCACCACCACCCGATATTCTACGCCCGTCGGTTGCTTCGATTAATATGATCTCTGTTGTTCCTTATGAACTTCCTGCGTCTTTTGACCCTTTGATAGTCCCAGATCCAGGAGATCATGCTCGTTACGGCGACGTTATGCCGTTAAGTCCGATTGAGTCTGCTTATCAAGCGATTCAGTCGGCACCCTCTTCTACATCCTCTCCAGAGGAGTTGTCTCCTGATCCCTTTCGTGTTGTATTTCCCACTGACAAGATGATTATGTCCGTGATGGCTGATACGCCTTGGGACGATGGGCATCATCGTTTCATTTTGTTTCTGGAACAACACACTTTGGAAAGTTATCAACGGATTTCGACTCCGTTGACCGTTGCTGTCACCATGACCGTTCCTAGATCTACACGAGATGTGTTTGCTGAAGGGAACTTAAGTAATATTTCTCCTACGATTCCCGTTGATATTTCAGTGAAGCCTGGAATAGTAGAAAATGTTCACATTGGGGCTTCGTGTTCTCCAGAGGAAGTTATCACTTATACTGCGTTATTCAAAGAATTTCGTGATGTTTTTGCCTGGAGTTACGAAGATATGCCAGGTATTGACCCGTCTATCATTGTGCTGAGATCAAAACATACCCTGGAGCCAAACCAGTACGGCAGCGCCTCCGTCCTGTCCATCCACGCAAAGCGGCAGCTATTAAACTCGAAGTTGAAAAACTTCTTAAAGCTGGTTTTATCTACCTCGTGGCTTTGACAGAATGGGTTTCCAACCCAATACTAATCGATAAGAAAGGTGGGAGTATACGTGTTTGTGTCAATTATCGGGACATTAATAAATCTTGTCCAAAAGACAACTTTCCAACCCCTTTTGTCAACCAGATTGTAGACGACTGTGCCAGTAGTGAAATTTTTTCCCTCATGGATGGATTTTCCAGCTACAACCAGATTAATATCGCTCCCGAGGATCAACATAAAACCGCTTTTATTTGTCCTTGGGGTACTTTCACCTATCGCAAACTTCCGTTCGGTCTGAAGAACGCAGGTGCCACGTTTCAATGTGCAATGTCTTATGCATTTCACGATATCAAGCATATCGTTCAACCTTATTTGGACGATTTGTCGACTCATTCATTGCGCCGGGTCGATCACCCTACTCATCTTCGAGCTATTTTCATTCATTTTCGATTCTATCGCATCCGTCTAAACCCGCATAAATGCGTCTTTTGCGTAGAATCCGTCCGTCTTCTCGGTTTCATTGTGTCACGTCAGGGGATCCGGGTAGATCCGATCAAGGTTGAGGCCATTCTCAATCTTCCTCCTCCTTCTTCGCTGCGCCAGTTACAAAGTTTGTAGGGGAAAGAAAACTTTCTTCGTCGTTTCATTCCAAACTACGTTGAGATTACTTGTGGTTTCACATGTCTTTTAAAGAAAGGTTCAGAGTTCGTTTGGGACAAAGTTTCCAATAACGCTTTCGAATCTCTAAAGTTGGCCCTTACAAAAGCTCCTCTTCTTTTTTCCTCCGGATTATAGTAGGGATTACTTTCTTTATTTAGCAGCATCCGAGTATACTATCGGTATGGTCCTTGTTCAAGAGGATGATAACCACGATGAACATGTTATATATTACTTGAGTAGAAGTCTAGCATCGACGGAAGTTAAGTACCAACATGTTGAGAAACTGGCTTTGGCTGCTGTTCAAGCAGTCCAACGATTTCGTCATTATATTCTTGCCAGAAAAACTACTGTGATTTCACATTGTAACCCCATCTAACATATCTTGACACGTCAATTGTTGGGGGGCAAGTACTCCAAATGGATAGTTATTCTCTAGGAGTTTGATTTGGAATTCGATCGTGCCACATCGAAGAAATCCTTGGTTTTTGCTGAGTTGATTTGTGATTTTCCCCACACAGCCACGGAAAATGTGGCGGTTGATTCGTTACCTGACGAATCACTTTTTCTTATAAGTACCGATGATATTTGGTACGGAGATATCATTATATATCTCCAAACTCAAACTTTCCGGCCTGCTTTGTCCAGTAATGAACGACGTCGGATACGTTACCAGGCTCGCCATTACATTATTCTTGGCGACACTCTTTACCGTCGGGGCATTGACTCTGTCTTTCACTGTTCTTTGACCTTTGACGAAGCCGAGAAAGCTTTAAATGACTGCCACTCGGGGGCATGTGGTGGTCATATGTCCGGGTATGCTACTGCTCAGAAAATTTTATGGGCAGGATACTTATGGCCTTCTCTGTTCCATGATTGCATTACTGCCATTCATAAGTGTCATGCATGCCAGACCTATCAACAGAATATTCGATCGCATCCTGCTCCCCTTCATCTTGTAGTCTCAGTAGGTCCTTTTGCTAAATGGGGCATTGATTTTATGACATGTCACCCTCACTCGGTCGGGGGGCATGGTTACATTATTGTAGCTGTGGATTATTTCACAAAATGGGCCGAGGCAATGCCGACATTCGATAATACTGGGAAGACTGCAGCACTTTTTCTATTTAACCATGTCATCACTCGTTTCGGTGTCCTGCAAGCTATCGTTAGTGATCACGGTAGTCACTTTCGAAATTATATGATGTCAGAACTTACAGAGAATTTGGGCCTTTGTCATGACAGCTCAACACCTTATTATCCACAGGCTAATGGCCAGGTCGAAGCTATTAATAAAGTTCTCATAACAATGATTCGATGGATTATAGGAATACATAAGACTAGCTGGCACACGATGTTGTTTTCAGCATTGTGGGCATATTGGACATCTGTTAAATCTGCCACAAGATTTACACCCTTTCGTTTAGTTTATGGCATGGAATCCATTCTACCCATAGAATGCGAAATACTGTCTTTGAAGCTAGCTGTAGAACTCTTGCCTAATACTTCTGTCGAAGAGGAACGTGTATTGTTTTTTATGCAATTAGATGAGACTCGCCGTGACGCTACCCTTGTAATTGAAACCCAGAAGAAACGCGTTAAGGCACAGTATGACAAGCATGTTAAGCCTCGTGTTTTCTCTGAAGGAGATCTTGTTCTTCTATATGAACAAGATAAAGACATCCTCGGAGACGGGAAATTTGAACCTATGTGGCGTGGTCCCTATATTGTCAGTAAAGTTTTGGAAAAAGGAGCATATGAGTTAGTGGATTATGATGGTGTGCCTTTGAGTGAACCCAGGAATGGGTTGTACTTGAAGAAGTACTACGCATGAGTCATTTGTGCATGAGTACTTGTATTTTATGTATCATACTACATGAGTGTGTTACTTTAGTTTTGTTTTGATGTTATTTGGTTTTTTCCCTTACGTGACGTTATGTTTGATTGTCAGATGTCAGAGTATTCGCTACCTTATATTGGCTTCGCTGATGGAGCTAGCCATAATACCCGGAACCTAGCTTCTGCTGCATGGGCAATCTATGCCCCGAAAAATGAACTCATATCTCTACGAGGTATATGTCTTGGCCGAGCAACCAACAATATCACAGAGTATAGTGCCGTGATTGAGTTATTAGTTGATGCTATATCTCTTGGAATTCGTCGTTTGGTTGTACGACTTGACTCGCAGCTAGTGGTGTTACAGCTAAGTAATGTCTATTCTATTTGAAGTCCTACATTATTAAGAGTATATTTGCGAAGTCACCTCTTGGAAAGACATTTTGATCATATAGAATATCAACACATTCTGAGAAGTCTTAATACATTGACAGATGCTTTAGCTAATTATGTATTGGACAGACATTTGAACAATTTATAAATCAAACACATTAAAAATGTACACAAGTGTAAAGTAAGCTGGTAAAAACCATGTATATATATAACGATCAAAGTTTGTTTTTCACAAAATGTGTTCGAAGACCAAAATATCAAAAATGGAAGCCCATGGCTTCTACAAAAGTGACATCACTAATGATGTTCACGGTAGCATGTTAAAGTTCTGGCTACTCTGTGGAGTAAACGACCCATAGAGGCAGAGACTCCCACGGTGTGACGTTGATCACGTCGGGGGATCTCCTCCAGAGGCATCTCTGGAACATCAACCATCAAGCCCTCTAGGTTTTGCTCCACTGTAAGGTAGTCCTCGGCATACTGGGGGACTGGAGCTGCTGCTTCTCCTTGACGCTGAACTGGAGAGCTACCGGCTGGTCTGTATGCTCCCACATCTGTGTTATCAGGAAAATTTTGATGTTAGTCTTTGGATGATTTTATAAAAAACAAAAACATTTAATATGATGAAAATACAAAAACATCTAAAAAGTTAAAAGTTGGTGTACTTATTACCAATATTTCCCCACTGTGTATCTTCAGGGAGGGCAAGGTCAGGGTCACCTCGAAAATCCAAGCCAGCATATGCATAATCCTCTATCATCACAACCTGGCCTTGGAGCCAGTCGAAGAAACGATCATCGTATCTGATGATAGGTCCTGTCACATGCCTAGTCATGAGCTGGCACCATCGTAACATCCTTGGGTCTCTGGGACCCGGAAAGAGCCAATCTGCCTGAAGTCTATATACTGGAACCCTCTCGCAGAAGAAGGACACCAACAGTGATCCATAACCAAATTTTTTTAGATTGCCACGCCTGCATTTGGTTAGTTTCTTCTTGAGGTTACGTAATACGGCGTCAGCCCAGTTGAAGACCCAGGGCTCGACACATTCTAGAGCATACTGAAAATAGCTCTGAAGAGCCATGTGCGGGGCAGCACTTCCCACCATCCAAGATATGGTGAAGAGTATGGTATGAAGAGTGATATCAGTCACTGCCCAAATGGCCACCTTCCCATCCCGGCGTTTTGCCTCAGGTACACAATACTGTCTATAATACTCGCTCATTTTCAAACCTCCTTTTCGAGTACCAGTCAAACTGACGTATGAACCCCGTCTTGAAAGTCCAGTCAGGAAGTAGATATCCTTGATATCAATCGTCAAAGTGTGGATACCAACATTAAAAACCTGCTGATACGGATCCCACATCCGGACTAAGTGTTCCAATAGTCGAATCTGGGCTCTCATGCCCGAAATGCGGAAATACTTTAGGAGACCTCAGTCTCTTAAAGAATAAATGGTTTGAGGATGATTTTCATCAGCGGCATTATCTTCTTTGTGCTCTCGTTCCCTCCATTCAAGCACCATTGTGTGATTTTTAACCTGCATGGCAAACATATTAAGATAATTAGTAATCTTAAAATATGAGAAAATTTGTTTTTATTGGTCAAAACATTATGTAAAAATTTGATTCTGCATCGTTCGCAGGTGAGGTATAACGCATAGTGCGGATCTCCCGCACCCTACCTTAAGCTCGCCTACGGGAATTAGGACTTCTCGCAGGCCCCGTATGGGTAGCCTGCGAGAATTCTCTCGCGCGCATAGGGTTTCAAAACCCAAGCAAAAACTTAATTTTTAACCATTAAAATCATAAAAGTAAACCATGCAGAGCAACAGGATGGAGTACTTACCACTTTGGTCCAGACGATTCGCGAAATGATGCCTTGATGCTCCCGGAAATCGATGTTGAAGATCGGAGGAAAATTGAGGCTTTTTGCACTAAATTGGTAAATGGGTGAAACATATGGTAAAAATGAAATGTAAATTTGTTTTTATTTACTTTTTACCATAGTAAAGTGGGTTTTTTCATATTTATTCGCTATTTTGCCCTAATTACTAATGCAAAAGTGAGTA
>ML787757.1:129839-182427 GCA_009831015.1 Picea engelmannii | reverse complement strand
TAAAGCCGACATAAATAAAATAACATTACTAATCTAAATCACAACTAATGGCCTAAAGCTGACATAAATAAAATAACATTGCTAATCTAATATGCCCCAATTAAGTGGTAATGAGCCAATATTAGGGCTTAACAAGTCGCCAATTTTGTTCTAGGATAAATCGGTAAATGTGGACATAAACTAATCTCCCTAGATCCACCTGGATTTAGAACAAAACAGGATAGGACATCACGCTTCCCCTAAGTTATAATCATTGACCTAAGTGTCAAAGAAGGAATTGATGACTTACCTTTGAGATCTCTTCCTTATATCTTTGTTGTTCCCACTTCGCTTCAGTGCTCTTGTGAAACTAGATCTGCAATGACACAAACCAACCAAAGTGAAAGCAACCATGATAGATTCAATGAAAACCTAGACACGTGATCAAGGAGTCATGTAATAAAATAAGAATAATTTTATGGGAAAGAAACATGCCACTGTATTATATTGAGTAAAAGTGGAAGATACAACCAAAATTGCTTGATGTCGCAATTTCCCTTTTAGTGGTCCTTCGTTCCAACACACACATATATTCGTTCCAGAGTTTGCATGAAGTTGATATTCAAAATATTCATGGGTGAATGCATACCTCAAGCATCAACTGAAATAGTATTCTTCATGCAATCTCCAACCTATTCTTCCAGCAATCCTTTTCTCAACTTTGCTTAACTCTGCTTAAACTTTCCCATGAGAAGCTCATTATTATATAGGAGAAGCTAAAGTGGTTAAAGGGATGAGGATGATCCCGCCAGATCAAAGAAGGCATTAGGATCGTAACCATATGGATGCCACCTCACATTCCAGAGGATTCGCCTTCTAGAAACTTATTGAACTCCTTTCCTCTTTTGGCTTTCAAACGCCATCGCACCCTTCTTATATAGCAGCCTGTAGAAATCCTATCGGCCAGCTATAGAGCAGCCTACATAAATCTTTGATTTCTACATTGTACACTATGGGTAGTCTGCGATGTCCTTCTAAAACATAGTCTTACAAAGGAGGAAAGCAGTCACTTTTCTTAGGAAAAAGATGATTTTGAGGGCTTGATTACATGCTTGTAAATTCATCATCAGGGTGACCAAAATAATGTGTAACAATGTGCTAAGTGTATATTATATTTAAAATGCATGATAATGAAATATTTTATAAGGCATCAACTTCCATTTCTATAGGTGTTCCTACGACTTTCCCATATCAAATAATCACCTCTGATTGTTTTGGCATTGTTGATATAAAAGATTGTTTTATGGTATTAAGGTCAACCTCATGAGGGTATGAATCCCCCCTGTGTTTTTAGTGATGTGGTACTCCTCTTTTTATTATGATTCCAAGAAAATAAAATGAAATAAAACAAAAGTATGAGAATGACCAATACTGATATTTACATTCACATTCAATGAAAGCAGCACCTCAGATTTTGGGACCAGACGTGTTTTAAAAGAAACTCATATATACAATATTTACAATGTGAATATATAAAATGCATATACATTATAAAGGACTGATATCTCCATCACAACATTCATCATAAAATTTAACGATACCATAAATAGAGAGATCAGGGAATGGACTGCAAATAAAAGAGGGCTTTAAATTATCATTCCATAAAGCGCCAAAAATATTATGATAAACAAACCATCTTGTAACTCAATCTTTTGATCAAAGTCTTTGAGAATACAATAATGTAGTATCCCAAATAGCTCTCTTGGAGTCTAAAAAATAATAATGCGTCTTTAAATACAAAAGTAAATGCCTTTAAAGAAAACAAAAATGAGTTCACCCTTCGAAAAGGACTAGGATTCTCTCCCACGGACCATAAAATGAAAAGAGCTAGAAGATCGAAATAAGAACAACCAAGAATCAACCTAAATCCCATAGAATACCAAGAGGATAATGGCAAGATGAAAAATGATTGTAGAAAAAAAGGGACTGGGGAAAAATTGAAAGGATAGAGTTTATGTTCAAATCACTCTAATGGAAAAAATATAATCCTTTACTTTCTTGTGGTTGGATCCCTTATAGGTACATGTCATTATTGATGTGGCACAACTGCTCTAACCGTTTCTTAATTTTCTGGTTCAGTAACTTCGAGTAATGCCTTGTTCAACCATTCCGCAATGTATTCTCTTAAAGGTACCATGATAATTTCATGTGTAGTTTTAATCTCAAAGAGTTGGCTTTAAAATTCCCTTAAATATAGATCAGATTAATACAATGTGTCATCCACCTCACCATTTCTATTAATATATCGAACTAACCATATTTCAACTTCATCCTCATAAAATTCTATGGTTTCGGTAAATTCATTATCCCAAGCAACTTTTAGTTCTTTAATTTTTCTCATTAAAGAGTCTTTGGTTGAGATCATGGTATCCATCAATAAATTAGGACCATCTAATTCCTTGGTAAGACTAAAAAGTTTAAGAAATAGATCACTCTTTCTATTCCTTAGGGCCCTAATTTCATTTATCATTTCTATTAACTCTTTAATTCTCCTTAACCAACATGCATTAATCTGGTTCAAGTAGCAAGGGGAAGGAAGTTGTTGTTCCTTTCTCTGAGATTCATTTAAACTTGAGACTTTAGCCGAAAATGTGTTTAAGACTTCCTTGAAAAATCCTTCATCACTTTCCAAATCTTTGTTCAAATATTATTTGAAATTCTCTATTTTGGAGGAAGAGGTAGATATAATTTGGAAAGCTCCCAAATTTCCTGAATTATATCAGTCCTTTTTTGTATGGAATCACCAACATATTTTCTTATGACCTACAATACAATTAATGAACCTTTGTATTTCGTACTTCTTTCGAGGATCTCCTCCAATTCAATTATAGGTTGCATAGAACTTAAAGGTTTTGGAAACAATGTTGTTGGTACCAAACCAACTTCTAATTATTTAACCCTTTTCTTTAGTTCTAAATTCTCTCTTTCCATTTTGTCAATCGATTGTTTTAATGGATCTCTAGTATCTCCATGAAAGTCTGCAATTTTATATGGTGCTACTCCATCCAAGTCAATCAAATATTTATATCATTCAAATGAATTTTTATTCTTGGTATTAACTTTTTCTAGAAATAATTTTTTGGTTTCACGATTGTAAGTCATGTCGTGTAGAGTAACAGATTCCTCTTCAAATATCTCAGGATACTGAGTCATAATAGCATCATTAATTTATCTCATCTCTAACATCCTTTTCATATACCAATCATGCTCTTCAATGATCTCATCCATGTCCATCACATGGGGAATTTCCTGGACTTATGATGCATTTACTTCCATTGATGATACATTTCTTTTTCTTTTCATAGGAGTGTATGTGGTATATGTTTTTTCAAGGCCTTTCCTTGGTGGGTTTTTATCTCCACCATCATCTGAGCCTCCAAATAGTGCTTTTATGGTATCCATTCCACTAGTTCTATTCTTCATTCTGGATTGAGTGCTTCTTTGAGACATTGTTGACAAGTTAGTGTTTTGATTTGTTGTTTCTCTGCCATGTAGTTTTTATATCTCATTTGTACTATTTACTTCTCGAAAATTGTTTGAATTTTGGTAGGCCACTAGTTACTGAAGGTGCAAATTATCTCTGAAACCTTCCTGAAATTGTTCAACTTTGATGAAGTGAAGAATACCCTATTAACTGCATGTGTGTAGTGAATTTGTTATCTGGGTCAAAATATTCAACAAGTTTGGCTTCATTTAAACCCATATGTTCATGATGTCCTTCCAACTCATTTAGGTGAGTTATATGTTTAACAATGCAATCACCAATTTTCCATGGCAGTGGTATAAAATGTATTTTTCTTTTTTCATGGAAGAAAAATACCCAAGTTTTGTATTTCCTGCATACTTCTCCAACAAAGAGTGTTGAAATTTGGTAGCTTGGAGGTACTTCCACATTGGCAACGCTCATCATGTGGAAGTGACCAAGCACACCTTCTCCTAGTGACTTTATAATATGTTTTTATAAAGTGATTTT
The DNA here is from genome assembly GCA_009831015.1 of Picea engelmannii. Classification (NCBI taxonomy): domain Eukaryota; kingdom Viridiplantae; phylum Streptophyta; class Pinopsida; order Pinales; family Pinaceae; genus Picea; species Picea engelmannii. Next base: position 178,415 of record ML787757.1, on the reverse strand, counting down.
ATAAAGTTGGGTCTTTTAATTTTTTAATGTAAAAGTGATTTTATGATTTTATGGGTCACTTTAATGACTTAAGTGACATCAACAAATGATTAAGTCATGAACATTGATCTCATGAGAGAAAGATCTAATCTTGATCGTTAATCTCATTGGAAGACCAAGGGTTAGGGCAGTTACATTTCTAAATTGCATAAAGACAACATTAGCGGAGAAGGGGGGTGCACACTTTGAGGAGAGAATAGTGGGAGGTGAAGGGTCACACATCCCAAGAGATATTTGAGCATGGAGAAAGGAGAAGAACATCAGGTAGGGGAGGCACATATTTCAGGAGAGGAAGTGGGCACGCATACCAAGAAATTTGTAGCTGATATTGAATAGGACCATACAATAGCTAAAGGAATCTGTATTGTACAGATTTGATAGATTTTACAGCTGAGGTATGGACTGAAATCGTGGCTCTGATTACAAGGCAAAATGATGGTTTAAAATCTATGTTTTCCTTTACTTCTTGTACATAAAATCGTGCACTATTTTCAATAAATATAATGTTGAAGTCCAAGCTATATTGTTCAACATTATAACAGAAATTTAATGCAGTTTCATGGGCAGAGACTTGGCATGAATTTATAGATTCTTTGGCACAGTTTTCTAAGTGGAGAAGAGCCACATTTTCTGAGTTGGGTTCTGTTATATTCTTGTTGTAAATGGCTATTGTTATCTCAGTATCTTTCTCTGGAGATTAATAAATAAATTTCCTTAATTTGTCACTATTTTCCTGTGTTATTCTTGTTGGGGTTTTTCCCAGATAGTTTATGGTGCCTAAAGTGTATTTTGTCTACTGTTAGTATATAATTTCGTTGTTGATTTAGTTCCAGGTCTATATTATTTAGTGTTTCTTCTCATTTAGTGCAGTTAGTATTGAGTTTTCATGCTTGATTGTTGAGACTTAATTGGATGGTGAAATCTGAGTATGATATAGTGAGTTTTTGAACTATTTTCTTAACATGGTATCAGAGCAGGTGCTCTAAAGTTCAGTTGGAAAAATTTGGTACTTGGGAAAACAAGTGATATGCTGGTGTATTTTCTTGAAGAAGGCATAAAATTTTCTTTATCAACAGGACAAGGATGACTTCCAACATTAGATTCAAAGATAAGTTGGAGGGGATCTCCAACTACCTGCAATGGAAGGTTAGAATCAACAGTGTTCTCAAGGAGAACAAATTATGGTTGTTTGTGAACACCATTGTACCTGTACCTTCTTTAGATCCCATATCTCTTGATGTTCATGAGGTGAGGGAAGCCAAGACTCAATGAATCATGTTGGATGAGGTAAAATACCATATTATTCCACACTTGGTTGAGAAGAAGAAAGCCAAAGAAATGTGGGATGCACTGAAAAGTCTGTATGAGGAAAAGAACGAGAACCAGAAAATGGCTTTCTGATACAAGCTCCATAGTGCTAGGATGGTCAAAGGAGAGAGTGTGGCCACCTACCTCACCCTAGTTGCACAAGTGAAGGACGAGTTGGAAGTTGTGGGAGAATTCATCTCTGACTCAGAGTTGGTGCAAATATCCCTGAAAGGATTCAACAAGGAGTGGGAGATTTTCATCAAGTGTGTGGTGGGGAGAGAGAAGCTCCCTAACTGTACTAGATTATGGGATGATTTTATGTAGGAGGAGATCTGGGAGGGGTCTCATGTAAAGGCATTGGATGGTGTAGACAACAAGAACGTTTCTCTTTTGATAAAGGGAAATGAGAAGAAGAAGGACATGGGCAAGGTGAGATGATTTGTTGTCACAAGACTAGCCACTATGCTAGTCAATGTCTGAACAAGAAGAAGAAGAAATCATAACCAAAGGTGTCATATTCAATAGAGGTTGCAGAGTTTGCTGAGAGATATGAGAAGGAGTTCTCTCTCATGACCGGTCCCTTAGGGAGCGGGTTTCTAGCGTTCGAGGACATTGAGTCTTGGTTTGTGGACAGTGGAGCTTCTCGGAAACTAATTGGGTTGAGGTAAAATTTTCTCAATCTTATAGAGATAGACTCAAATTGTAGAGTAAATTGTGGATTCAGCCCATAAATTTTAGTAAAGGGGGTTGGAAGGGTGAGATTCCAACTAGAGTTAGGAGGTCTTCTAGAGGTTGCCAAGGTGTTAAATATTCCACAATTGACTGTTAATTTTATCCCAGTGTCAGCTTTGGATGAGAGTGGATTTGGAGTTGTCTTCTATAGTGGACATGTGTTTTTGTATCCTATAGGATCAACTGCTGACACAATAATAATGCTTGGTGTCAAGTATGAGGGCATGTAAAGGTTGTTGGGTAGACCTGTGTTGGGGTCCAGTGGATTTCTAGACTCATATTCTATGTCGGAGAGTTGGCAGGAATCACAGAAGAGAGGGTTAATACCGGGGACTCAGTCTTCTTCTGGGACTCTCAAAGGAAACAAAATGCATGAGATGACACAGATGGATGCTCAGGAGAGTGTGAAGGATCCTAGGAGCATGTCTTCAGTTTGTGGTACAATAGAGCTAGCAACAGAGGCTTCTAGTGTAGTGGGACTAGTGGCTTCCTATTCAGAGGGACCAAATACTTCTAGTATAGAGGGAGCAACGATGATAGTTGATGAGATGGAGACAGATTCTGCTAGTGATACCAGAAATACCTCTCTCACTAAGAGGGAGTGTTGAAATTTCTTATCTTGGAGGTACTTCTGCATTGGCAGTGCTAAGCATGCAGAAGTGACCAAGCACACCTTCTCATATTGACTTTATAATATGTTTTTATAAAGTGATTTTATAAACTTGGGCCTTTTAATGTTTTAATGTAAAAGTGACGTTATGATGTTATGGGTCACTCTAATGACTTAAGTGACCTAAAAGAATGATTAAGTCATGACCATTGATCTCATGAGGGAAATATCTAATATTGACTGTTAATCTCATTGGAAGACCAAGGGTTAGGGAAATTACATTTCTAAATTGCATAAAGACAACATTACTGGAGAAGGGGACCGCACACTTTGAGGAGAGAAGAGTGGGAGGTGAAGGGTCACACATCCCAAGAGATATTTGAGCATGAAGAAAGGAGAAGAAAAACAGACAGGGGAGGCACATATTTCATGAGAGGAAGTGGGCACACATCTGAAGACATTTGCAATTGATATTGAATACGACCATACAACAACTAAACGAATATGTACTATACAGATTTTCTAGACTGTATAGCTGAGGTATGCACTGAAATCATGGCTCTGATTTCAAGGAAAAATGTTGGCTTAAAATCTATGTTTTTCTTTACTGTTGGTACAAAAAATCATACACTATGTTCAATAAAGATAATGTTGAAGTCCAAGTTGTACTGTTCAACATTATAACAAAAATTTAATGCAATTTCATAGGCAGAGACTTGGCATAGGTTTGTAGATTCTTTGGAACAATTTTCTAAGTGTAGAAGAGGCACATTTTATGATTTGGGTTCTGTTATATTCTTGCTATAAATGGTTGTTTTTATTTCAGTATCTTTCTTTAGAACTTAATAAAGAAATCTTCTTAATTTGTCACTATTTTCCTATGTTATTCTTCTTGGGGTTTTGCCCAGATTGTTTTTGGTGTCTAAAGTGTATTTTGTCTATTGTTAGTATATGATTTTGTTGTTGATTTAGTTCCAAATATATATTATTTAGTGTTTCTTCTCATTAAGTGTAGTTAGTATTGAGTTTTCATGCTTGACTCTTGAGACTTAATTGGAGGCTGAAATCAGAGTATGATATCGTGAGTTTCTGAACTATTTTTTAACAAAGAGTTTATCTGATGTATAAAATGGTCAAAGGAAATGCTTCTCCTTAGTACCAAATATTATAATTACAGTGAATTCTTTAGACGACTCATAAATCCCTTTTCCATTGAGGAAGGAAGTTGCCTCTAAGGATAGCCTTGATGTGCTCTATACAAATATTAACCTTTTAAACTCTGAGATGAAATTATTGTGAATTGGGTAAAAACAATATTGGGCTTAATGTCTTTATAAAATTGAATACCATGCATAAACGGGTTCTAACTTAAAATCCACATGTTTTTCCTGAGGAAAATATTCAAAAAAATAGCCATAAGAAATAGAGGAAATGAGATAAGAATCCATATATAATTTATGAGTCTTTTTGAGGTTATTCAATTGGAAAAAATTTCATTTGAGATGAGATAACCCCAATCAATGATAGATTTTTTATGCAGGGCATAATGCATAGCATGTATAACATTTCTTGTTACACACATACTAGTTTCCAAACCAATAATGTGGGAAAATAACCAATAAAATCATATGTACGAGTATTTTAGCAAATTTACCTCGATTCTAGAAGTACTAGGGTTACAGGTTGGATCTTCCAAATAGTTGTTCAACGGTTTGTTCTTGTGATCTCAATGCTTGAAAAAGTATTTTACAAAATGTTGAAGGAGCTAGAGAAATAGGTTGATGACCTTGGATTTGAATTATTCTTCATTCATAAACAAATTTCTATGCACACCATTGTATAATATATTTCATATCATTCACTTCCACAACACATCCTTCCAATGTTATTCCTGAGGTCCAGATTAGGTTTGTCTTTTTCTCAGCTGGAGGAAGAGACTTCTAGTACCTGTATGCCCTAGACCACTGGAACTATCGATCTTTGCAACCTAGTATGTTCAATGTATCTCCAAAAAATACTTCCTTCTTCTTACTTGACATATTTTCTTTTGTTTATAAAGGTGGTGCTATTGTCGATACTTACAGGTTTCCATTTTTGTTTTATTTAAACTCCCACTACGTATTACCTTGGTAACTCAATCAACCATAGATCATGATTTAAATGTCATCAGTTGCAAGATACCAGATATATAAAATATGCAGAATAGAAATAAAATGCTAGAAATGGTAGATTAACAGTAAAATATCCAGCATAATCTTCACAATACACATAAATGATATAACAATAGCAATAAAAATAACACTTTGATTAAGAAAGCAATGTTCACAGGCCTCTTCGAGGGGGAAACCTCCAATCGAGCAGTTCTCTATTACAATAAGCTCCAAGCTAGGGTTCTCATACCCTCGACCCTTATTTATACTAAATATGTCTATTAAGAGAAGCATCTAGAGGAAGATCCTTCTAGAAGCATAAGTTTCTATTAGGTCTTCTTACATCCACCTTATTCTATTTTATTGAAAGGCCTTATTAATATTGACCTTTATTACATCTGAATACATTGATCTACCTATGTGTAGGTTAGGACCTTAACATGTCCGCCCCCTTAAAAATAGCCTTGTCCTCAAGGCTTGAGATGTGGAAACTCCTGCAGAATGGTAGTTGGTTCCCAAGTGGCATCTGCTGGAGTCATATCTTTCCACTGTACTAGCACTTTCTTGATGGTTCTCTGACGCAGGCAACACTCACACTGGTCCAAAACTGCTTCTATCTATAGCCAAATGGATCCTTCTTCAACTAACTCTGGAAGGTTGGTTTGAATTTGGCACCTGGTTCCAATCACCTTCTTCAAGCATGAAACATGAAAAACAGGGTGTAGCTTCGACTGACTGGGTAGAGCTAACTGATATGTGACTTGTCCCACACACTTGAGAACTATGTAAGGGCCATAAAAAGTGGGTGCTAGTTTCTGACAATGCTTGGCCTTGCGGGAAGTTTTCTTATATGGTTGCAGTCTCAGAAACACCTGATCCCCTTCTGCAAATTGACATTCAGAGCAACCTTGATATGATTTCTACTTCATTCTATTATGTGCCATGACCAAGTTCTATTTAAGGGTACAAAGGATATCCTCTCGGCCTCTAAGTGTTTGGCCAACCACCTGGACCTTCGAGGTACCTGGTAAGTATGAGAGAAATGAAGGTGGCTTCTGTCCATATACCGCTTCAAAAGGATTCATGCGAGTGGTTGTATGGTATGTAGTGTTGTACCACCATTCGGCGAGGGGTAACCATTGAGCCCACTGGTGTTGTTTTTTAGAGGAAAATCACCTCAGATATGTTTCCAAACACTTGTTGACAACTTCTGTTTGACCATCCATCTGGGGACGATAAGCTGAGATGAGATGCAATTGTGTGCCTTGTAGCTTAAACATCTCTTGCCAAAAATTTCTTGTGAAAGTTGGGTCTCGATTGGAAAAAATAGAGTGTGGCATGCCATGAAGCTTGAACACCTAGTCCATGAAAATTTGAGCCACCATGGATGCAGTAAATGGGTGGGGAAGAGTGCAAAAATGAGCATACTTGGAAAGGCGATCCACCATCACCATTATGACTAATTTATTCCCTGATTTGGGTAAGCCTGTAATAAATTCCATAGAGATATCCTTCCAAATAGTAGGGGGAATCGGAAGTGGTTGGAGGGTGCCTGGAGATTTGACTATTTCTCCCTTGTTGCGTTGACACACATCACATTCAGTGACAAACTTATGGATGTCCTGTTTCATACCATCCCAGAAAAAAGAACGTTGACTCGGTCATATGTTTTGGTGAACCCTGAGTGCCCCGTTGTGGGTGTAGCATGAAGCTCAGAAAGCACTGTGGATTTGAGCTTGGATTGTTTACTTAAATACAAGCGGCCTTTGTATCGAAGCTCATCTTAGAGCCAAGAGTACCCTAGGGGAGTTGGAGCCTTGTTCTGCAGTTGCTGGATCAGATGTGAACTTTTGAGATCTTGAAGCCATTCTTGGCGCATAGCTTGGAGCCAATCAGGTACAATGAAGGAAAGAGAAAAAGGGGATCCTTCATCTTCATATTTTCGGGATAGTGCATCCGCCATGACATTGTCTTTTCCCTTCTTGTAAATGATCTCATAATCATATCCAAAGAGCTTAGTCACCCATTTTTGTTGTTCCTAGGAGGAAATGCGTTGTTCCAGAAAGTACTTGAGGCTTTGATGGTCTGTCATAATTTGGAAGCATTGCCCCAAGAGATACGGACGCCACAACTCAACGGCATGCAGAATTGCCAACATTTCTTTTTCATAAATGGGTTTTCCCATATTCGTTTCAGACAGTTGCTTGCTAGTGAAGGCTAAAGGGTGAGCATAAGGACAACGTCGATTCCTTTCCCTGAGGCATCACATTCCGACACAAAGGTATTTGTGAAGTCTGGAAGGGCCAGAACCGGAGTGGTGCACATGGTCGTCTTCAAGGTTTGAAAAGCTTGAGAAGCTGCTAGAGTCCAAGTGAAAGAGTTCTTTTTGAGGAGAGCCGTGAGAGGTGCTGCAATCTTTCTGTAGTTCTTAACGAACTTGCAATAATACCCTGTAAGGCCCAAAAATCCACACAAGCTTTTGAGAGTCTTTGGGTGCGACCAATCTTACATAGCTTCAATCATTTTCGAGTCCACCCTGATGCCATCCTTTCCCACCAGATGACCCAAGTATTCTACTTCTGAGACACCAAAATCACATTTGGACTGTTTCAGGAAAAGTCGGTGCTGAGAGAGTAGGTGGAGAACTTGATCCACATGAGTAATATGGTCTATCCAGGTTTTTCTATAGATGAGGATATCATCAAAGAAAACTAAGACAAAATGACAGAGAAAAGGGCGGAAGACATGGTTCATGAGGCTCTAGAAGGTGGAGGGAGTGTTACACAAACCAAAGGGCATGACCAAAAACTCATAGTGGCCCTCATGAGTGCGAAAGGAGGTCTTGAGAATGTCGGCCTCTTTCATACATATCTGGTGATAGCCTGAGCGAAGATCAAGTTTGGTAAAGAATTGGGCGCCACTCAATTCATCTAGGAGGTCATCAATGACAGGAATGGGAAATTTGTCTTTGATGGTTAGTTTGTTGAGAGCACGGAAGTCAGGACACATTCTCCAAGAACCTTCTTTCTTCAATACCATGAATACTAGAGAGGAGTAAGGGCTCGTACTAGGATGGATGACGCCGACAATAAGGAGTTCCTGGACCATTTTTTCAATTTCATTTTTTTGTGCAAAGGGGTGGCGATATGCACGTATATTGGGGGGGAGGCTTCTTGGAACAAGGGGAATGAAATGATCATGGACACCGCGGGAAGGAGGAAGTCCTTGGGGAGTGGAAAATACTGTTTGATGTTTAGAAAGGAGGGATTAGAGGTCTTGGGGCACTGGTAGGGTCTATGTGGCTTGTATGGCGTGGAGTTGGGCAATGACACCAGAATGACCTTTTTTGAGTAGTTTTTCCATGCGATGAGAACTAATGACCTCAGGTGAACTAGCAGTGATGCATTGAAATTTATATTGGTGGCCTCCTTGGTAGAATTGCATGGTTAAGCTCTAAAAATCCATGAAAATGGGACTCAAAGTCCTTAGCCAGTTTGCATCCAACACAATGTCACAATCGCCCATGTCAATAGCAAACATATGGGATTTTAGGTGGTAGTCACCGATTTGGAAACGCACATTTTCACAACACCCACCACATTTCATAGAACCACCATTGGCAATCATGATTTGGAAATTGTTGATAGCATGGATGTAGCAATGGGTTTCTTGGGTAATGCGGCGATGAATAAAATTGTGGGTGTTTCCACTATCAACCAGAATGATGACCTTTTGGTGCTTGATGTAACCGATTAATTTGAGGTTTTGGGGGACAGAGAAGCCGGTGAGAGCATTGAGGGAAATGATCGGTTCCACTTCGGGAGGGTTATAGGGAGGGTTTATGTCAGTGATTTCTGGTGACTCGGGCACAAGGGGAGTGTCAACATCCTCTTCTAGAATATCCTCAGAGATGGCCATAAAAAGATTTTGTTCCTTACATTTGTGGCCTGGGAAATATTTGTCATCACAATTATAACAGAGGCCTTTGAGTTGGCGTTCATCCATTTCAGCCCTGGTCAATTTTTGGATTTTTAATGGGGTAGAGGGAGTAGTGGGGTTTACTGGTTTAGGGTGAGGGATAAAGGAAGGCTTACGGTTTTCAGAGGAAACAATTTTTTGTGCTTCTTTATATTTTTTGGTAGCCTCCACCCAAGTCGTAGGTCAAGCCATGAGGACATGGGCCCGAATCTCCTTCTTGAGGCCACTGATAAAACACTCTCAAAAGAAAGCATCAGTCATGCCCTCTGTTCGAAAATCCAGTTGCTCAAATGCAGCTATGAAGTCTTCCACTGTGCCTGATTGCTTCAATTTTGTCAAATGGCCCAAATGGTTGGTGTCAGTGTCAAAGCGTTCATAAAGCTCATGCACAAATTGGATCCAAGAAATATACCCTTGACGGGAAGTTTTTCTCCATTGCCACCATTGCCAGCGTTCTTGATCTAGATGGAGAACACCATACCGGAGTTTGGCCAAGTCACCTATAATGTTGTAGAGAGAGAAATAATGTTCCATTTGGGTGACCCAACTAGTGGGGTCCGAGCCATCAAATTTGGTTACATCCACCTGTGGAAGGCATATGTCACGTTGAAAGTGATGGGGTTGAAAGTAAAGGGAAGAAGTTTCACCTTCAGTCTTTTTATGTGCATCAGGAAAAGAGTCATCGGTAGGGATATTGAGTTTGGTGCAGAGTGATGCAAAGACAGATTCAAGCTGGGTGGTCAGTTCATGTTTGACTTCCTCCATTGTGGACTGCATGGCTACATTTACAATTGCATTTATGGATGCATCACGGGAGGCAATAGTAGCACTAAGTTGTTGCACTTTTTTGGGGGTCTCGAGGAAACCAGAGTGCAAGGTGTTGAAGCGAGACTCTAGTTCTTGGCTATGGGTATGCGCCTTGAGGATGGGTGAACTGAAAAGGGAGAGGGTGGAGTCAGAAATTTTTGCATAAAAATGATATGGATGAATGTGATAAGGGAGAAGAGATGAACCTAATGGAATAGGTCTCAAATAATGGTGAAAAAAATTTCAGACTTGTTTTTTTTTTTTTTTTTAACAGTTGTGGGGTTATACTTTGGTCTGAAGAATATTGCAGTGCTGATAGCCACAAATTATGAACCAGAGAGAAATGTGTATTTACTTAGCAACCCGAACACAGATGTGTGGCAATAGATCTCGCCGGTTTAATTTGTTTATGTTTATGTTTATGTTCCCCAAGGGTTAGGTATTCAAGGGTTCTACAGACAAGGGTTTGCCCTATGCTATAGCTCTCTGATATACGTGCAGGGTCCAATAGTAGTACTCATCCCAATATATCAGGGCTCTAACTAAGGAGGATAGACCGTACCCTTAGCCATACTACCCGACTACCCAGGTACTAGAGAGTATCTTCCCGAGTGTTGTTCTTGGTGACACTATAGCAGTACGACGGCCGATAGGTTTATCTAAAGAGGGCTTCAGGAAATCTAGGTCGATTCGTACATAGGTGTTGTCTGATGCACTACCACTCGAAGGGGTACCAACAGGGGTTACAAGGGTGGCCAACAGATGTGCACTTAAGAACCACTTGTATTTCCTGCATGTATTAATCCCTCAACAGTGGGTTTATGCGTGTAACGACAGATCTATGTGGCTTAAAGACGTCAGAATACGTCTCTACCCTGAAAAACAAATACCCACAATTTATGCCAAGGAAAGTGCTCTGCTACCACTTGCAAGATACTAGATATATAAAATATGCAGAACAGAAATAAAATGCTAGAAATGGCAGAATAACAGTAAAATATCTAGCATAATCTTCACAATACACAGAAATGATATAACAATAGCAATAGAAATAACACTTTGATTAAGAAATCAATATTCACAGGCCTCTTCGAGGGGGCAACCTCCAATCGATCAGCGCTCTATTACAATAATCTCCAAGCTAGGGTTTTCATACCCTCGACCCTTATTTATACTAAATATGTCTATTGAGAGAAGCATCTAGAGGAAGATCCTTCTAGAAGCAGAAGCGTCTATTAGGTCTTCTTACATCCGTCTTATTCTATTTTATTGAAAGGCCTTATTAATATTGACCTTTATTACATCCGAATACATTGATCTACCTATGTGTGGGTTAGGACCTTAACATCAGTTTTCATGGGACTTGGATTTATTTCGACCCTTAATCGATGCATTCTGCATTAATAAGGGCATTATTCTTTTACAAGTGGCGAATGATGTGGAAGGGGAAATTAATTTGACGGGAAATGGGGATGTGATGGTATAATGGATGGAAAATGTTAAGTATGGATGTGTAAAATGATGTATGGAAAAATGCTAAGAGTATAACATAGAGTTGTGGGGTTGTACAGTTAAATTCTTGTGAAACAATCTTTGGGAAAGGGTGACAATGCCTGCATTGAAATTGCTAATATGGTTAAGTGTTGGGAGAAATGAGGACTTGTGGACATGCAAAAGTGTAGACCTAATAGCAATAGAAAAGTGATGGGGAGTAAGGAAATATTCTCCATAATGAGAAAATATGGATAACTATGAAAAGAAGTGAAAAGTGGAAAGTGAATGCAAACCTACAAACTTGTGGAGGTGGAGACCAAAAAAAGAGTTAAGGGATGGTATATAGCTCCGCATTTGCATCACTTGAAATTTACTAAGTATCAAAGAAAATGGAAAAGGAAGCAAAGTAAAGTGTCTTCATGATTGCGGGGTTGCAGACCTGGGTAATTAAAAGATATTTTAAGAGTTGTTATGCAGTTTTGCATCCGCATTTCGGAAACGACTAAGTTCTTGGAATTTTTTTTATGTAAGAGAAGAGAAAAAGTAGGCTAAGAAAAGTGTAAAAGAAATCCTAAGAATAACTACATATAATACTAGACTGGTAAAAAAAAATGGATCAATAGGCATCAAATTTGAATGTGTTCTCATACATACCATATAAACATTATAATAAAAAAACAATGTAAGGGTTTTTATGGTTAAAGAACCTGAACATGCCCAATCGACATTGTTTCCTAAATTAGCTTGCAGGGCATATTCTAGGAAGTACCACACATGTTCAAGTACAATTATGGAATTTGCATCTAACAATAAGGTTTTAAGAGCTTGTTTTTGTTCAAGAATTGACATCACAAGTGTCAAGTTATTTGGTCATATACAAAGTATTGTAATGCCAGGGAAATGATTGTATTGCAAATGATCTTTTGGTTGCGAAAGTTTTTCCTTTCTGGAACATGGTAGTACTGCAAAAAACATATATATGGTGATTATAGGAATGTATTGTAATTATGTTGTTGGTAGAATTATATGTCCATATTTTAAACTTTGGTTGTTTATTATTAGTTGTGTTATTGGTTGTACTATTATACCCACGAACCTTGTTCAGTGGTGTTGAATTATTGATTCATGTTGTTTGGGGCGAAGGGGCATATTTTTTGGTATTTTAATTTTTTTAATCCGTCATTGAGGTTTTCCAAACAAAATGTTCTACGAATTTGATTTAACTAAAAAACATCGTGTCTTCTCATTTTTAAGGCATTTGAGAATCCATCAGATTCCTTTTATTTAGGCATAAATATCTTACTAAGAAGTGGAATTGTTGGATTGAAAATATGCTTCTATTTCATTTATAATAATAGAATTGCACAATTCTACTCTTAATTGTCTATGGCCGTATGTCAGTTGGAAACATTGAAAATATATAAAGATAATTATTTTGATCAACTTTGTTCATTTCCTCAACCTTTTCTTTGGCAAGTGTGAAAGGTTTAAAACTAGAGAGAAATTGTTTCCCAAATAAAATATCTTTGGACTAACCTTTTATTGGAGATGACATTAATTCAATTGTCTAGACTCTAAAATATTCATGGGAGCTGTCAAAAGCTTTCCACACGTGTATGGCACTACCATTTCCTAAAAATTTGTTTTGATTGGGGAATGTATATAATAGTGGTCCCATATAGAAATATTATAGATTGACTTTTCACTACAACTAAACATGTTTTTCATCCTCGTCATCTTGTACTTCTCACTACTTTTTATTCCTTATCTTTTTCATCTCTAATGAGAACTCTTTTTACAAAGATTACAATATTTACGATGTTTTTCATATATCTGATGGTTCTTTGACCCATATCACAAAAATAATTCATGCAAAAAACATTCTTTGAAGATTAAACTACCAGACAACTTAAATGTTTCCTTTCCTCTGGCTCACTGGTTTATTGGTTTTCTTTCACTCCCATTTTCCTTGAGTATTACCCCTACCATACAACATGGAATTCTTAAAGGAGATACATCTTCATCATGGTGGTTTATGTTGAAATAAACTACACTGCATTTTTTAAGTTTTGTTCTACATTGTTCTTTGGCGCAGGCCTATTTTGAGGAAATACTATTTTTTGAGGAAAAAACCCAGAATTGGAAAAAGACAATGGGAAGGAAAAGCAGCATGTGCAAGGAAAGCATGCAAGGCATGCATGCAGGAAAACATAACTACATTAGGGTTAGGGTTTTCTTAGGATATTTTAATGGCCTATGATCTAGAAAACTAGTATAAATAAGTTCCTAGTTTTGATTAGGGTTGGTTGTCATTCATGTCAACCCTTGAAGGAAGTTGGAGAACCCAGGTTTGGGTAATGGACCCAAGTTTGTTTGATGGATAATGGTATGAGTTTTGATATATTTGCAGGTAATACTATTCTATATGGATAGTACATTTCATTCCATTTCCAGTGGTATGTGGAACATCACATAACTCCTCACGGTTAGAGATTTATGGCCATGTGAAGTTGGAGAACCCTCATGAGTCATCTAGAAGCCCCAAAAGGTTAAAGTAGTCAAAGTGGTTTAAGAGATTTTTGGAAGGTAAATAATAAAGTGAAGTGATGAGTATACTATAATTCAAAGTGAATACAAAATAAATTATTTAAATAATAAAGTTAATGGATAAATTACCAAGTTGACAAGTGGTTAGAAGTGGGTTAGCCCTAAAATAAGGAAAACAGTTTAAGATGGTTAGAAGGTAACCCCTTGAGTTAAAGTGAAGTGATGAGTGTACTATAAGTCAAAGTGGATACAAAATAAATTATTTAAATAATAAAGTTAATGGATAAATTTCTAATTGGACAAGTGGTTAGAAGTTGGTTAACCCTAAAATAAGGAAAGTGGGTTAAGATGGTTAAAAGTTAACCCCTTGAGGAAGCTACATAAAAGTATAAATAAGAGGCAAGGCCATACCATTTTATATCACACTTGAGAATATTGAATATCTATATATTTTTGAGGTAACCAAATGATATCTAATCCGAATTTCAGAGAGAAGGTGAAGTACGGAAGGGATAAATTCAAGGGAGGATAAACACTTTTGATGATGTTTTATAAGGTATGTTATTTATAGGTCATATCACAATTTTCACAATAACTTTGTTTCTAGAATGATTCAGATGGTGAAATTGATAGGGATTTGAGAAAACATATCCAAGTAACTGTGGTGAGAATTTCAGCTTGTGAGTTTTTGTATTTTTGGAGTTACACTCCGTGGAAAATAGGGTTTGTGGCTTGTCCTGAAACTAGTCTAAAATAGGTGTTTCAGGTAAAAACGTCATAACTTCTTCATAACAGATCCAAATTAAGAAAGAAAAACATTTTTGGTTAGAGGATATTCTGTAGTATTCTGTGTAAAATTTTCAGATCCATACAACAAATATTCTATGTGGGGCACGCTCTACAAGTTCTCTCTCTAGAATAAGCCAGAATTCAACAAGGTATGCAATTTTTTCTATAACTCATTTTCTGAGAGGTTCCAAGTAGTGAAAACTGGAGGAATTCCATAAAACACATTGAAGAACATTGTGTACTATTTTCATATATTTACTCATTACAGGTACATAGTTATGATTATTTCAAGTTAGGGTTGTTGACTAATCCAAAACTAGTCATGTGAGACTAAAGAAAAGTTTGATGAAAATGCTAGTATCTTGTTGTTAAAGTTAAGGAAGATTTGCAAGTATGTGATCATATACACTAGGTCTATTACAGAGTTACAAATCAGATTTGGATGATGAAATTGATGAGGGATTTTGGTTGAGGTACATGTTAGGTGCATGGTTGAGACAAGTAGTTGATGAGTTGGCACATACATGAGGTGTATAGTTGACGATGTTGGTACATATTGATTAGTCATAGTTGATGAGTAGTTGATACATGATTAGTACATACTTGGGACATGGTTGGATGCACTTTTTTATGGTACAAGTTGATTACAGGTTGTTTGGTATAGGTTGTTGCATGGTTGATGCACTTGTTTATGGTACAGTTTGATTACAGGTTGAGGTACAGGTTGATGCATGGTTGATGCATGGTTCAGGTTTATTGGTAAAAGTTGTTTGGTGCAGGTTTACAATAGTATATCTCAAAGTGATAGTGTGACAGTGGTTCCATCATTCTACTTATACTTAAGGGTAGTTGGATGGGGAAAGGACAGGTGGTTGTAGCCACCTTCTAGTTGTAGTCGGAGAACATAGAGGGTTGTAGCCTCCTTTTGGTTGTAGCCATAGAATCGGGGAGTTGGAGCTTGTTATGGGATAAATCTGTAGGTGCGGACACTAACCGATCTCCCTAGATCCACCTGGATCTAGAACAAAACAGGACAGAATACTACTCTTTCCCTAGATCTAGTCTATTGAGTGAACTAAGAGATAAAGTAATGTGGACATACCTTATGAACGCTTTCCTAAGTCTCTGTTGTTCCAAGCTTCGCTCCGATGCTCTTACTCTATTCAGATCACGACAGAACAAACCAATCAAAGTAAAAGCAGATTAATATATTCAATAGCTAGTCTATACATGTGATCAAGGAATCATGTAATAAAGTGACATCATCTTTATGGGAAAGGGACATATTACTGTATTGATTAATTGAAAGAGAAACTTACAAATTGATCCTTGATGTAATAGGTCTCCTTTCGATGGCTCCTAGTTCTAACACACACACTTGCTCATGCATGAATAAAATCAACCACTTGTGATGACCTTGTTGTAGTCTCTTGTTGCTGTAGCATCAGTTCTCCATACAGGCTTCTAACAATTCTCCAATCAATCTATTGCTAGCTTGCTTATGCTTAACCTTTTCATGAGAAATCTCCTCAATATATAGGATAAGATAGTTTAGTTACTTGGATAGGGAATGATCCCAAAATATCTGGAATGCCAGTAATTGAACAACCATTCGAAAGCCAACTCACCCTTCTAGAAGATTCCCTTCTAGAAGGTTCGAGATATTTATATTTTTCCTCTTTAAAATGATGTTCTCACCCTAGCCTTGAGTACAGTGTGAGAAGTTCGCACCCCAGATTAAAGCAACATGCGAGAAACAGGCATTCCTGCAGGTGACTATATAAGCAGCTTGCGAACTATCTTTAAAATATGATCTCTGGAAACTGATAAGTGTAAACTTTCTCAGGAAAATGTTCCTATGGAAGAGCTTGATATTTCATCATCATGACATTATCATAACACCATCATAATGACCAAAATTGTGGATAACAGAATGCCCCCCAAAGTCTGAGAGTGGAATCAATGACAGTCGACGGACTTTGTAAGCTGCATGTGTGTGTCAAGAACCAAAAGCGCATCTAATCGGAAACCTGCAAACATCCAAGCATCAACAGAATATAATATGTATCCCTTCTGAGGTAGGCATTCCCATACTCAGATCACAGATTGATGACATCATAAACAAAGATCATGGCCACCAATCATACACTGTGGATCCATGTAGTCATAACATAGCATAGCCACCTGAATACACTGTGGATCTATGCGACAAATTTTTAGTCAGGATGACATAGCCACGAAACATACACAGTGGATCTATGTGTCACAAATAATACATACTCCATCGAAACCTGGATCACAAAGATAATATCCAGGGTCTTTAACTGCATCATCCAAAGTATGAATCTGACCATGTGATTACATGTGTCGAAGTCGAACATGGCAGAAACCACTTGATTACCGGTCATTAATGCAACCGTTAACAACTACGAGGGAAATCACCATTAATGTCAATGACTCCCAAGGTACTGTAGTACAATCTATCGACTGTGAATAAATGATCTGATGTCGAACAATTGACAAAATCTTTCGATCAGGGGTCAATGATGTAAACCCACTGTTGAAAGCGAGGAAAATTGCCATTGAGACATGCAAGCTCCAAGGTACTGAATGATTTCTAAGTCTCAATCCCGGATAATGTGCTGATGTCGACGGAACAAGACTCGTCATAGGAGGGCCTTGATGTATCCCCCATCAATGAAACAAAATGGATATTAGAGTTTGAAAGTGAAACAGATCATGTAACCATTGAACCTTGGACACAGGGAAGGCCGACACGAAAGGAATGAATAACTACAGATGGCCGACTCAAGTAGAGTTTTCAGATAGACTTCTCTTGAACATATGAACGACACGACCAATGATTTGGTAGCATTGAATCAAATACAACACATGGAAAGACCTTGTTATCAAATCGAATGAGAGGCAAATGGATTTCCCAAACCGGCTTCAGATGATGAATAAGGAGTGTCATGTTCAAGAGTGACTCTTATTGCCAATTAATGTAAAGATGAAACATATCCCTTTTTGAAATTTTCCCCCACCATTTCTGGCAAGTACCTCTTTATTTTTATGCAAGCTTGAAGAGGATCACATATGCTTGTTGATATAAGCTCATCCTTCAGACGAGTCCCTTGGAGTATTTTTAACGAACCCTAAGAAGGAGTGGTTCACTCCCATCACGGGTCATTCAATGTTTGTTTAACGAGTCCAGAGATAGAAAACTCGAAGGTTTTTCAGGATTATAGAGTTTGGAAAAACACTTAAAAGATAACTCTCTCAGTGCATTTTTCGTACAATAGTCCAACGAGACCGAAAAAGGGTTAAACTATCGCTCGAAGGACGTGTAACTTCAAATACTTTAACGAGTGTGAAAAAAGCAAGATCACTCGGCAATCTTTTCATATTTAGGGAGTCATGAAAAGAGCTTAAAGTTAACTCCAGGGGGGTTCCTTTTTTGTGCAGCCACATCGAGCCTAGAAAAGGGATAAAACAACGCTCGATCACTTTCTAGGTTTTTTGCCAGTGTAAGAATGGATAAAAGACACTCAAGAAAAATCATAGGAAACAAACAAAACACATCATATCGCAAAAGTTTTTCGTCCATAATCATCTGCATTGGGTACCTGCAAGTCATTTACTCACTTTCGTATTAGAAATTAGGGTATAAGAGTGAATAAATATGAAAAACTCACTTTTACTATGGTAAAAAGTAAATAAAACAAATTTACATTTCATTTTTATCATATGTTTTACCATTTTACCAATTTAGTGCAAAAAATTCCATTTTACCTCCGATTTTCAACATCAATTTCCGGGAGCGTCAGGGCATCATTTCGGGAACCGTCTGGATCAAAGTGGTAAGTACTCCATCCTCTTTCTTTGCATGGTTTAATTTCAAGATTTTAATGGTTAAAAATTAAGTTTTAGGTTGAGTTTTGAAACCCTATGCACGCGAGAGGATTCTCGCAGGCCACCCATACGGGGCCTACGAGAAGTCCTTATTCCCACAGGCGGGCTTAAGGTAGGGTGCGGGAAATCCACACTGTGCGTTATAGCCCTCCTGCGAATGGCGCAGAGTCAAAATTTTGCATAATGTTTTATCCAATAAAACCAATTTTCTCATATTTTAAGATTACTAATTATCTTTATATGGTTGCCATGCAGGTTAATAGCTATCGCTATGGTGCTCGAATGGAGGGAGAGAGAGCACGAAGAAGACAATGCCGCTGCCGAAAATCATCCTCAAACCATCGCTGATTTAAGAGATTGCGGTCTCCTAAAGTATTTCCGCATACCGGGCATGAGATCCCAGGTTAGACTGTTGGAACATTTAGTCCGGATGTGGGATCCGGATCAACAGGTTTTTAATGTTGGTATTCACACATTAATGATTGATATCGAGGATATCCACTTCCTGACCGGATTGTCAAGATGGGGGTCCTATGTTATCTTGACTGGTAACCGAAGAGGGGGTTTGAAAATAAGCGAGTATTGCAGACAATATTGTGTGCCTGAGGCTGAACGTTGGGACGGGAAGGTGGCCATTTGGGGAGTGACCGATATCACTCTCCGTACCATACTCTTCACCATAGCTCGGATGGCAGGAAGTGTTGCCCCGCATATGGATCTACAGAGCTATTTTCAGTATGCTCTAGAGTGTGTCGAGCCCGGGGTCTTCAACTGGGCTGACGCAGTGTTGCGTAACCTCAAGAAACAACTAACCAAATGCAGGAGTGGCAATTTGAAGCAGTTTGGTTATGGATCACTGCTAGTGTCCTTCTTCTGTGAGAGGGTTCCATTGTATAGGCTTCAGGCTGATTGGCTCTTTCTGGGTCCCAGGGACCCAAGGATGTTACGATGGTGCCATCTCATGACTAGACATGTGACAGGACCGATCGTCAGGTATGACGATCGCTTTTTCGATTGGCTCCAAGGCTAGGTCTTGATGATAGAGGATTATGTGTATGCTGGCTTGGACTTTTGAGGTGATCCTGACCTTGCCCTTCCTGAAGACGCACAGTGGGGAAATATAGGTAAGAAGTACACCAACTTTTTAACTTTTTAGATGTTTTTGTATTTTCATCATATTAAATTTTTTTGGTTTTATGAGTTTATCCAAAGACTAACACCAAAATCTTGTTGATAACACAGATGTTGGGGCATATAGACCAGCTGGTAGTTATCTTGTCCAGCATCGAGGAGAGGCAGCAGTTCCAGTCCCCCAGTCTGCCGAGGACTATCTTACCGTGGAGCAAAACTTAGAGGGTTTGATGGCTGATGTTCCAGAGATGCCTCTGGAGGAGATCCCACGACGCGATCAACGTCACACAGTGGGATTCTTTGCCTCTATGGGTCATTTGCTCCGTAGAGTTGCTAGGACCTTAGCATGCTACCATGAACATCATAGTGATGTCACTTTTGTAGAAGCCAAGAGCTTCATTTTTGATACTTTGGTCTTCGGACACATTTTGTAAAAACAAACTTTGATCATTATATATATACATGGGTTCCACCGGCTTATTTTACAATTGTGTACATTTTAATGCGTTTGATTTTATAAGTGATTTAAATGCCTGTCCAATACATAATTAGCTAAAGCATCTGTCAATGTATTAAGACTTCTCGGAATGTGTTGATATTCTATGTAATCAAAATGTCTTTCCAAGAGGCGAATCCGCAAGTATACCCTTAATAAAGTAGGACTTCGAATAGAATATATATTACTGAGCTGTAGTACCACCAACTACGAGTCAAGTTGAACAACCAAATGATGAATTCCTAGAGAGATAGCGTCAACCAATAATTCGACCACGGCGCTATACTCTGCAATGTTGTTGGTTGCTCGTCCAAGACATATCTCTCGTGGAGAGATGAGTTCATTTGTCGGGGCATAGATTGCCCAAGCAGCGGAAGCTAGGTTCTGGGTACTACGGCTAGCACCATCGGCAAAGCCAATATAAGGTAGCGAAAACTCCGACATCTGGCAAACAAACACAACGTCACGTAAGGGTAGAGACCAGATAACGTCAAAAGAAAAACTAAAGTAACACACTCATGCAGTATGATACATAAAATACAGGTACTCATGCACAAATGACTCATGCATAGTACTTCTTTAAGTACAACCCATTCCTGGGTTCACTCAAAGGCACACCATCATAATCAACTAGTTCATACACTCCTTTTTCCAAAACTCTGCTAACAATGTAAGGCCCACGCCACATTGGTTCGAATTTTCCAGCTCCTAGGACATCTTTATCTTGTTCATATAGAAGAACAAGATCACCTTCAGAGAAGACACGAGGTTTGACATGCTTGTCATACTGTGCCTTAACATGTTTTTTCTGGGTTTCTATTACAAGGGTAGCGTCACAGCGAGTCTCATCTAATCGCATCAGATACAACAAACGTTCCTCTTCGACAGAAATATTAGGTAAAATCTCTACAACTAGCTTCAAAGACGGTATCTCACATTCTATCGGCAAAATGGCTTCCATGCCATAAACTAATCGAAAAGGCATGAATCCCGTGGCAGACTTAACAGATGTCCGATATGCCCACAATGCCAAAAATAACATTGTGTGCCAGCTGGTTTTATGGATTCCTATCATCCGTCGAATCATAGTTATAAGAACCTTATTGATAGCTTTGACCTGGCCATTGGCCTGTGGATAACAGGGCGTCGAGCTATCATGACGAAGACCCAACTTCTTTGTAAGTTCAGACATCATATTATTTCTAAAATGACTACCGTGATCAGTAACGATAGCCTGAGGAACACCAAATCGATTGATGACATGGTTGAAAAGGAATAAGGCTTCAGTCTTCCCAGTATTGTCGAATGTCGGCATCGCCTCGGCCCACTTTGTGAAATAATCAACAGCTACAATAATATAACCATGCCCCCCGGCCGAGTGAGGGTGACATGTCATGAAATCAATGCCCCATTTAGCAAAAGGACCTACTGAGACCACAGGATGAAGGGGAGCAGGATGTGATCGAATCTTCTGATTATAAGTTTGGCAGGCATGACACTTCTGAACAGCAGTAATGCAGTCAGTGAATAGGGAAGGCCAAAAGTAACCTGCACGTAAAATCTTCTGGGCAGTAGCATACCCAGACATATGACCGCCACATGCTCCGGAATGGCAGTCATTCAAAGATTTCTCAGCTTCGTCAAAATTCAAACAACGCCGAAAGACAGAGTCAATACCTCGACGGTAAAGAGTATCGCCAAGGATAATATAATGACGTGCTTGATAGCGGACACGACGTCATTCATTACTGGACAAAGTAGGCCGGAAAGTTTGAGTTTGGAGATATATAATGATATCTCCATACCAAATATCATCGGTACTGATAAGGAAAAGTGACTCGTCAGGTAACGAATCAACTGCTACTTTTTCCATGGTAGTGTGGGGGAAATCACAAATTAACTCAGCGAAAACTAGATTTTTCTTCGACGTGGCGCGATCGAATTCCAAATCGAACCCCTGGAGAATAACAATCCACTTGGAGTACTTTCCCCCCAGCAATTGACGGGTCAATATGTGTTGCATGGGGTTGCAGTGTGAAATCACTGTAGTCTTCCTGGCAAGAATATAATGACGAAATTGTTGAACTGCTTGGACAGCAGCCAAGGCCAGCTTCTCAACATGTTGGTACTTGATTTTCGTGGAAGATAAACTTCTACTCAAATAATAGATAACATGTTCATCGTGGTTATCATCCTCTTGAACGAGGACCATGCTGATGGTGTACTGAGACACAGCTAGATAAAGAAAGTAATCGTGACTATAATCCGGAGGAAAAAGAAGAGGAGCTTCGGTAAGGGATAACTTTAAAGCCTCGAAAGCGTTGTTAGCAACTTTATCCCAGACAAACTCTGAATCTTTCTTTAGAAGACGTGTGAAACCACGAGTAATCTCGACATAATTCGGGATGAAACGACGAAGAAAGTTTGCTTTCCCCTGCAAACTTTGTAACTGACACAAAGAAGAAGGAGGAGGGAGATTAAGAATCACCTCGACCTTGATAGGATCCACCCGGATCCCATGGCGTGAAAAAATGAAACCGAGGAGACGACCGGATTCTACGCAAAAAACACATTTATGAGGATTCAGGCGAATGCGATAGAACCGGCAATGAACGAAAATCGCTCGGAGATGTGTAGGGTGATCGACTCAACGTAAAGAGTGAGCCGGCAAATCATCCAAATAGAGTTGAACAATATGCTTAATATCGTGAAATGCATAAGACATAGGACGTTGGAACGTAGCACCTGCGTTCTTTAAACCAAAAGGGAGTTTCCTGTAGGCGAAAGTACCCCAAGGACAAATAAAAGTCGTTTCATGTTGGTCCTCAGGAGTGATATTGATTTGATTATAGCCGGAAAATCCATCCATGAGGGAAAAGATTTCACTACCGGCATAGTCATCGACGATCTGGTCGACGAAAGGGGTTGGAAAATTGTCCTTTGGACAAGCTTTGTTGATATCCCGATAATCAACACAAACACGTATACTACCACCCTTTTTATCAATCGGTATGGGGTTAGAAACCCACTCTGTCAATGCCACAGGATAAATGAAACCGGCTTTAAGAAGTTTTTCAACTTCGAGTTTAATGGTTGCCGCTTTACGTGGATGGACAGGACGGAGGCGCTGCCGGACTAGTTTAGCTCTGGGGTATGTCTTAATCTCATGAACAACGATAGCAGGATCAATACCCAGCATCTCTTCGTAAATCCATGCAAAGATGTCACGAAATTCTTTGAATAATGAAGTATAAGTGACAATTTCTTCAGGAGAACATGACTCTCCAATATGAACGTTCTCAACGATCCCAAGTTTCACGGAAATATCTATGGGTATCGTGGGTGAAATGTTACTGAGGTTCCCTTCCGCAAACACATCACGCGTAGATTCGGGAACGGTCATTGTGACAACAACAGTCGACGGAGCCAAGATCCGTTGGTAATTCTCAAGAGTATGTTGTTCCAGAAACAAGATGGAACGATGATGCCCATCATCCCAAGGGGTATCAGCCATGACGGACATGATCATCTCGTCAGAGGGAAAGATAACATGAAAAGGATCCGGAGACAACTCCTCGAAAGAAGAGGTAGAAGGTGATGACGATTGAATGGCTTGATAAGCGGACTCAACCGGACTTAACGGCATAACGTTGTCGAAACGAGCATGATCTCCAGGATCAGGGACTATCCAAGGGTCAGCAGACACAGGAAGTTCATGAGGCATAGTAGAGATCATATTAATAGAAGAAACTGATGGGCATGGAATATTGGGTGGTGGTGGTATGGGGAAAGTACCCATTAATGACGAGTCTTTTAAAATACCGACACCAACATTCTCATAACCCGGAGGGGTGTTTGCTATGAACGGTACGTTGCTCGTGCGAGTATCAGCATTGAAAAAGGCAAGTTGATCGACAGTAACCACTTTTCCCTGGTGAGGAAATTGTAAGACACGGAAAAGAGTTGACACGACATCACGCATAGAATCGACCCAGCTTCGACCAAGTAGAAGATTGTAATCGAGGGGATTATCAAAAACTTCCACTTCCACCTGGACGGTCTTACCTTCCAAAGTGACAGGCAACGCAGGTAGAACACCATAAGGTTTAAAACCAGAGCCATTAAAGGCTCGCAAAGTATTTTTTGATGCGTTCAACGGGGGAGAGCCAATGGCTTTCCAGCAAGAAAAAGACATTACGCACATAGAGGCACCCTCATCAACAACAGTCCGACAAATATTCTTGTTGGAGATCACAACTTGGATTTGAAACGCAAGCTGTGAGGGTAACCTTGGAATATGATCATCTAAGTTAAAGACTATCAGATTCTTATCTGTTGGATCAATACCACCTATAGCTTTCAACAGCGCCCGACGTTGTGCAGGACAAGACTGAAGGACTTCTAGGGCAGACATCGCTGAGGGTGCTTGGGCCAGATCTTCGACAATGCTATAGTTCTGGGCTGCCTGAGCATGAGGATTGAATGTCGATTTCTTCATGACACCTTTCAGAGGTGGTCTTATAACTGTATCAAGGTTCGGTCGTTCGAGATGAAGAGGACCGTTCGTGGCTGGATTCGGTGGAGAGGGTTGTACCAAATCGGTAGGTAAGTCGTCAACCTTCTCCTTAGAAGGAGTATAGTCTTTAGCTCTAGTGGTGAGTGCAACATTGTTTTTCTTGGAATCACCGGTGCACATAAAAAAAAAATAAGATTTCGAAGTAGAAGGTTGGTCGTGAATGACCAACAAAGCCTGTTGTTGAGATGGGAAGGGTTGAGACAAGACTGTCGGTGTAGAGGGTTTGGGTGTTCCTTGAAGGAACTTGTTAACCTCAGCATGTCTCGGACAATCCTTCGTGTAGTAATCGTCACCACAGATAAGGCAAGGGTAGCGTGGTTTGCGCTTATCCTGGTCATCAACAGGAGGAGATTTGGTTTGCTCATTCGGATTATTGTTTTTACCCTCCTTATTCTTGCCTCTCCCTTTTCTAGACTTGTTTTTACCGGCCGACGTTGTTTGAACAGCGTTCACTTCATAAGTTTTACCGGCGGGAGGAGTAGGAGATGGAGCACTTTGTACATTAGAAGAATTGGATTTCGGGGTTGTAGTTGAAACGGAATGTGAGTGGCTGTGAGTGGAGCCAATCACACCATCAGCTGCATGCGAGGCAGCCGGAGCAGCAGAAGTAATAGAAGTACCAGGACGAGGTAAATCAGGTAGTAAATCATACAATGTTCCCGTTTGCGAATAAACGAGATCAAGATACTGAGCGCGACTAATAGCCTGCTCTTTGGTGACAACACCGCCCATAGCAATGTCTTTACCAATTTTGTTTACAAAAGACTTAGTAAACCACTCTGCCAGTAATTGATCAGGAAGCTCAAGTTTAATGAGACGTCTCCTCCGTCGCCACTCATGAATATGATCGGATATATGAGTGCCCGAACTTTGTTTGAAGGAGGTTAAAATCTCAGTTCCGGTATCATATCAAATTGGTAACTAGTAGTGTGTTAGAAAGGCCATTGCAAGGGTGTTGAAATCGGAAAAGAAACCTCTGGGTAATTCAATGTACCACTTCGCAGCAGCACCCGTAAGAGTCCGTTGAAAAAGACGCAATCTAATGGAGTCATCCATCAACGAGTTGGACGAACACCACAAATGGAAAGTCATGACATGATTATTTGGGTCCTCTCCCACCTTCCCATCGAATTTTGGAATGTCTGATGGGAGCTTTGCAGGAATAGCAGGCCATTGGGGAGAGTGACGAATAGGATCATTAAGAATCCTGGACAAATCTGGCAGATCCAGAGTAGCAAGAAAAGGCAATTGCCGATTCACTTGAGGATACTGGTGACTTTGGGGCGGAAGCCCTGTCGGTAAACCAGTGGGACTGTATGCAGTTTTCCCCTGGAGGGAATATCCTGGTTGGTTTGGTGGTGGTTGAATCGGATAGTAACCCCAAGGATTTTGAATTTGAGCTTGAGTAGTGACTTTAGGTTGAGTAGTCTGTCTTGAACCC
The DNA here is from genome assembly GCA_009831015.1 of Picea engelmannii. NCBI lineage: Eukaryota > Viridiplantae > Streptophyta > Pinopsida > Pinales > Pinaceae > Picea > Picea engelmannii. The sequence goes on along the minus strand of ML787757.1, from coordinate 152,405 downwards.
CAAATAGGATTGGTCACACTTGGATACGGTTGGCCTGTAGTAGGGACAGCTTGCTGCCCCCCAGCATTTTGAGGAAAATGTTGCATAAGTTGATTCCAATACTGGGCCAACGCAGGAGGTATGTTTTGTCCTAAAGGTGAGGCTGGTCCCCCTATCAAAGGGACAGTTCCACCTGGAAGTTGCGTACCAATAGTGGGTTGGTTAGTAACTGTGTTAAGTCCGGGCAAAGGAAAAGGAAACGTACTACCCTGTCCACCAACAGGATGGTTCAAGTTTTGTGCAATAGTCATGACAATGCCACCAGGATTAAGATTGCCAGAAGGAAAAAATTGAGGAGGGAGTGTCAGGATGAAACCGGGAATAGGATGTCCAGGAAACTAAGGACCACCTGGGGAACCAGCTGGAGTTTGTGGAGGTGTTGGATGAGAAACATTCAACGATGGATTCAAAGCATGGTAACCAGGGGGTAAATTCAGATTAGCCTCAGGAGTTCTATGGGTATTAATAGGGGCAAGAGTAGTTGTCGGAATCTCGGTTTGGACACTCGTAGTATTTGCGAGATGGGCCATCTCGGGAGGAAGAACAAAACGATATGCGGTAGGCTTTGGTGCAGTCTCTGGTTCAGGAGATACAGGAGGATTGACGAGTTCGTAAATAGGGGATTCAGTACCAAACAAGACTTGTTGTAAATCACTTGACCCAAAGGGATCTTGGCCCACTACACCATGAGAAGGCCCAGCAATTGATTTAGAAGATACAGCAAGAGTTTCTCTAGAAAGATGAAAACGTCCTGAAGGTCGGTTACCACGACGAATGCGATAATCCTCTATAGTATTGTGAATTCGAAATTAAGCAAGAGGATCAGTGGGTTCTACTTATGGAGGTGGTGTAAAGACTTCTGGGACGTCACTTATGTCCACGTGAGGCAGAGTAACAAGGGGAATTTCACCCGGACGAGGAGAGTCCTCAGGGGTACCCTCAGGTGTTGTCGTATGCAAAGGTTCTGAAGCTTTCGGATGTTCCGGAGACAAACCTTGCATCCTACGTGAATGTCGTGGGGGAGAAATTGTAAAAAAAAATCAACTCCTCAACGAAAATCCTATGGTCAACTTCGAGAAAAGAACAGCACACCCTAGCAAACAAAATCTAGAAGAAAACACCAAGCAAACAAATCCTTCCAATATCGAAGCCACTAGTTGGTGATGAAATCCAACGTCGCAACAACGAGACAAGAAGGGGCGGGGCTAAGGTGGAAAAGTTATGTTGACAACCTGCTTAACAGACTTACGCCCTAGTGCAAGCTCCCACACATAATCGTGGGTATACCCTCCAAGGAGCCCGAGTGAGTTTGGCCAACGTCAATTCCAGGTACCGTGAAGACTTTCCCCTCCACAGTCACCTTGGGTAAGAACCTAGAGAGATAAGCAACTAAGGTCACCACAAACAACAAAACTACCTGGGGAAACAGTCATGAGTCCGATCCACACACAAGGGTAGGGTATCTAGCCTGAAACCAACTCAAAGGCTTCCACTCATAATTGCGTGTATACCTCGAATTGATCCCCGTAATACGTGCAATCTCTACACTGATGTCAACAAAGCAGGTTAGTATCTCTGCCAACACCAATGCGACCTAATGCTTGACCCTTGTGTTAGAAGGGCTTCCCAGGACAATATGTTGTCAATGGAATTTTACACTCCCTAACTCAAGATACTATTGTGTGTTTTTGAGCTTATGGAGAGTGTGTCTCTCTTCCTACTCCAAAGCACTAGCCTAGCTAAATGTTGGTGTAAAAGAGCCCTAGAAAAGAGTTACTAGATCAATTTTAATATTACGCAATGTTTTGATAGGCTGCTGTTTACTCAAAGGCAATGGAAATGAAACTCGTGATGTATGACTCTGACCCAAATAATGCAAGGATATGATGAAAAATAATTCGTTTCATTCGATGAATCCTAGTTATGGGAGAGAGAGAACAATTTCCAAATCAATCTCAATACTATAATGCAAATGCAATGCTCAATTTCTTTTCAGATTCCAATGAAAACAATCATATATCAATGAAGAAGTTCCATATGTCTTTTTCAACAATTCAATACTCTTAAAACTTTGATTTTCAATGTTCTTGCAAAAAGAAAAAACAAAACCTTGAAAGAAAACATGCAGTTCACTTTCCAAGAAGAACTCTAAATAATGAGAAAAGAAAACCAAATTATAAAGATCCAATCAAAACAACCCAATCCAAAACTTTCAATGAAAGAAAAAACAAAAGCAAACCAAGGAGTTTCTGAATGCAAATGAAAAAATGTCCTTTTGAACCAACAAGCAAATGAGAAACACCAAACACTTGACTCTCTGCCAATCAATGGTCTTCAGCTAACTCAACATACACAATTCCAGAAATCAAAGGGATTGAAAATGCCAATAAGAGCCAAAAATTGAAAGTCAAGCTATAAAGGCAAGAAAAGACCTTGAAAACCTAGATCCATTCAAGCAAGCAAACTAAGCAAAAGATAAGTAAGCCCCTGATCCAATAAGTCAAAAAGGGGTAAATCAACAGATCTAAGCTGTTGATAAAGTCAAAACTTGATTTCAAAAAAATTTCAAAATCTGCCTGCAGGCAAGCCTTGGACACAGTGCGAGAATGTAGAATTCTCGCAGGCCACTTCAATGCAGAATGCGAACAGTTCGCACTGGAAGATATAAGCAGGATGCGAACCTCAAAGTTTCTCGCAGAATTTCAATGAGCACAGTGCGAGAATCCCTGAAACTAATGAAAAATTTGAAAATGCAAGCAAAATCCAAGTTGGCTTATAGACCCAGAAGGTCTCTCAGGGTATCCCGAGGACTCAGAGACTAACAAATCAGGAGAATGACAGCAATAGAACAAATGGCCACAGGAAATGCAAAAAACCAAAAAGACAAAGGGATAGGTTCCTCAGTGGATTCGCCAATTTTGTTATGGGATAAATCCATAGGTGAGGACACTAACCGATCTCCCTAGATCCACCTGGATCTAGAACAAAACAAGACAGAATACTACTCTTTCCCTAGATCTAGTCTATTGAGTGAACTAAGAGATAAAGGAATGTGGACATACCTTATGAACACTTTCCTAAGTCTCTGTTGTTCCAACCTTCGCTCCGATTCTCTTACTCCGTTCAGATCATGACAGAACAAACCAATCAAAGTAAAAGCAGATTAATATATTCAATAGCTAGTCTATACATGTGATCAAAGAATCATGTAATAAAGTGACATCATCTTTATGGGAAAGGGACATATTACTGTATTGATTAATTGAAAGAGAAACTTACAACCTGATCCTTGATGTAGTAGGTCTCCTTTCGATGGCTCCTAGTTCTGACACACACACACTTGCTCATGCATGAAGAAAATCAACCACTTGTGATGACCTTGCTGTAGTCTCTTGCTGTTGTAGCATCAGTTCTCCATACAGGCTTCTAACAATTCTCCAATCAATCTCTTGCTAGCTTGCTTATGCTTAACCTTTTCATGAGAATTCTCCTCAATATATAGGAGAAGATAGTTTAGTTACTTGGATAGGGAATGATCCCAAAATATTTGGAATGCCAGTAATTGAACAACCATTCGAAAGCCAACTCACCCTTCTAGAAGATTCCCTTCTAGAAGGTTCGAGATCTTTATCTTTTTCCTCTTTAAAATGATGTTCGCACCCTAGCCTTGAGTACAGTGCGAGAATTTCGCACCCCAGATTAAAGCAGCATGTGAGAAACAGGCATTCCCGCAGGTGACTATATAAGCAGCTTGCGAACTATCTTTAAAATATGATCTCTGGAAACTGATAAGAGTAACCTTTCTCAGGAAAATGTTCCTATGGAAGAGCTTGATATTTCATCATCATGACATTATCATAACACCATCACAATGACCAAAATTGTGGATAACAGAGCTTCCCTCATGTTGTAGCGTGAGAAACTAGTGGGTTGGAGCCTCCTTCCAGTTGCAGTTGGAAAACAAAGGAAGTTGGTCCTTCCAATGAATGTAATTCTTCAAGACATATAAGAAAAAGAATTATGTGGTTTTCTCCCACTTTGGGTTTCCACACACTGGTGTATTGTGTATGTGTATGATTTTTCATTTGTTCATTGCTTATTTACTCTACAGTTATTGGATGATATTGCTACATTGATATAGCACTTGGATTATATGGTTAAAAAGGATTAAATTTCTCTATTACTGATTCAACCCCCCTCTCAGTAATCCAACAATTTGTATCATAGCAGGTTCCTTCAGAAATTAGTTTAACCACTGAAAGGTAGATCATGGAGAGAAACAACTTGTATAAAAATGGAATACCACAGTTTGATGGACAAAAGTATGCATTTTTTAACATAAGGATGAAGACATATATATAGGAACAGGGATTTGAAATTTGGAAATCAATTATAGATGGATACACAATACCAGCAGTTCCGCCAACAAATCACAAAGCAGTGAAACTCAGTCAGAATAATTCCAAAGCCACAGATGCACTTCTGAATGGTCTTGGTGAAACAACATTCACCAAATTTGCACATTATAAATCCGCTAAATATATTTGGGACAAACTTCAAAATATTTATGAAGGAGATTCAAAAGTCAAAGAAGAAAAGCTTCAAACTTACAGAGGTCAATTCAAACAACTAAAGATGAAGGAAAATGAGAACATTGCAGATTAACTCTTACAATTCGATGAAACAATAAATACAATCATCTGATTGGGAGAAGAAATTAAAGAATCTTTAATTGTTCAAAAGTTACTAAGATCTCTTCCTATGATATTTGACCCTAAGATATCAACACTAGAAGAAAGAGAAGATCTAAACTCAATAAGAATGGATGAACTACATGGAATCTTCACAGCATATGAAATGAGAACTGAACAGGAAAATCTAGATGTAAAAGAAGCATCCTTCAAAAAATCCAAAAGATCAAAGAAAAAGGAAAAGCAAAAAGAAAAAGAACGTAGCAACAATAGTAGCGTCTCGGAAGATGATGAAGAAGTGGCCAACTTTGTCAAAAGACTGAGCAAGGGAACTGATGGTGGGTATAAAGGTAAGCTTCCTTTAATTTGTTTTAATTGTGATGGTATTGGTCATTTTGCTAACAAATTTCCTCATAAGAGAAAGAGAAATTATGAAAGTTACTCAAAAAAAAAAAAAAACATGTAAAGGCAAAACAACCACAAAGAAAGTTTTCAAGAAAAGCTTATGCATCAAAGAAGACATCTCATCATCATATGAAGATGAAGTCATTGAAAATGAGACAGAAAGAGTTATATTCATGGCAGTAGAAGACTCTGATAAAGAAGACTTTGAAGAAGAATATGAAGAAGTCAAAGAAGAATATGAAGAAGTCGAAGAAGAAATTGAAGAGGCAGAAGTTGAGTACCGAGAGGAATTGTTGAGTTCCATAGAAGTTATCAGAAGAGAAAAGAGGAAAAACAAGAAGATATAAGAGGAACTGGACAAGAAAGAAGACACTTAGGAATTAGAACAAATGATCACAAATTTCAAGGTTCAAATTGAAGAAGATAAATAATTGAATAAGCACTCAAAGAACAGCTAGAAGGAAGAGACAAGATCATTGAAAATTTGGAAGCAGAGATTGTCACATTAAGAAATGATCTTCAAAAGAAAAATATGTGGAACAACTCAAAGTTTCTAATGACATTATCAGCAGTCAAAGGCCTAATCATGACAAGTCCAGACTTGGATACAATTAGACAGAAAAGGGATCAAGATCCAACACAACAGAAACAGAAACATATCCAAAAAGCTATGCAGAAACAGTCAAAAGGGATAGGAGTGTCTATAGATAAAATTACAGAGACACTCCTCCATCGATAAGATTTAGATTTCAGAATCAATGATCGACAGAAACATATAGGTCTCAAGAAGAAGAAGGATTCATAAGAGCACCTCCTTTCAGAATATATTCAACTCCTAGATATCAAACTATCTTTTTTGGTTTATGTTATGCATGTAATAATTTTGGACATAAGGTTGCGAATTGCAAAGCTAACAACCAGAAAATTGACAACTTTGAAAGTCATACACAAAAGCGTTATCCGAGAAGGCCTAGTGAAACAAAAATAAGAAGTTACAACATGTTTGAATCATTAAGCACTAAAGTGGAATGCTACAAGTGTAACAAATTTAGACACACGGCCAAATATTACAGAATGACAATCCCTCCAAGAGAACCAAAACAGAACAACAACAATCACGGACAGGAACCTCAGAAAAGGACATGGATAGGAAAGCAAAATCAATACAAAAATAAAGAATGCACACTCGCTCTAGAAGATAAGTAGAAGAAACGTGGTTGGTATGTTGACAATGGTTGTTCAAAACACATGACAGGTGATAGAGACAAGTTTCTTACATTAATAAAGGAAATACATGGATCATTTTCCTTCAGAAATGATGATTCAGCTAAAATCATTGGAAAAGGCACAGTCAGAATTGGGAACAAGAATACAAAAGAAGAAAATGTTCTGCTAGTAGAAGATATGAAACATAATATTCTAAGTGTGATTCAAATGTGTTACCAAGGTCATAAAGTTACTTTCGATTCACAAAAGTATGAGATAAGAAAAGAAGGTTCAGGAAAATTGATTTATATAGTTGTGAGAACTTCAAGCAACATATATGTGTTAAGTGAAATTGGAAATGAAACTGTTGTCTAGGAAAGGAAGATGAAATTTGGCTATGGCACAGAAGAATGGGTCACATACATTTTGATAACCTTGTAAAAGTCAAAATTCCCCATATCACGAAACCAACCAACACTTTATGCAAACATTGTCAACAATGAAAGAAAACAAAGACCAGGTTCAAATCAAAGGAGTATTCAACAACAAGACTGCTGGAAATTGTGCATACAGATCTAGTTGGACCAACTACAACAAAGGGTTTAAAAGGTAAGAATTTTTTTATGTTATTAGTTTATGATTATAAAATAATGATTGTAGTTTTCCTTCTCAATAATAAGTTAGAATCTTTTGAAAACTTCAAGATCTACAAGGAAACAGTTGAAAATGAAATGGGTTATGTTAGCACAAGATTGGTTTATGCCTCAGCATTGCATAAGTGGTGCTACCTACAGGCGCTACCTAATATTTCTCAGAGAACAAAATATGCATTTCATTATTCATTTTGGCAAATGAATACAATTGTTATGGGATTTTTATTTGTTTTGGGGAAAATTTATATTATATTGAGTTATTCCTGATATCCAAGTTCAAGAATCAAAGCACCCACGGATTTATGCTACCAAATTGCATGCAGAAACACATTCGGGTGCTACCTATAGGTGCTGCATAATATTTTGGCAAAGGCTAAATTGTGCAGAGTTATTCTCCCAGTTTTGAGTCACTAATTTAAAACTTGGGTTATGAGCAGTTGAGGATGTATTTTTTAAAACTAGAGGAGGTTTTTGTTCATAACATTCCAAATAACAAAAATCTCTCTCAGTTTTTCAAAATGTGTTTCTTTTTAGAGATATTGGATATAGAAGTAGGCGTTGCATACTTTGCATAGTGGCGCTGCATACTAATTTCCTATAGCGGTCACGGTTTTCATATTCGCCTTGTTGGGAGGTTGCCACATGTCAAGGAGGGTTTGAATGACTTCTCAAGGATCATTTAGATGTCAAGCGACACCTGCACCTAATATTTATCTCCAACAAAGGCCTCATGCATGAGGTGGAAACAATTTTTTAATGACTTCCAACAAATTCCTGAAAATCAACAGTTTGTTGGATTTTTTTCTCTTTGATTGTTGCCACCTATATCCAAGGCTTAGAATCCAATGAAGGAGATGGGATTCAACTTCCTTAAGTTATTTGGATGTTATTTTTTATTTAAAGATGGAGATATCTCTTGGATATATTTGTAAGCCTGAGGGCATTTTATGATTATAAGCATTACTACTATTGGAGACTCATGAGTGCTGTGATTTCAGATTGTAACTCTTCTTTTATATTTCTTCTTATTTGAATATATTACAGATTTGAGGATCAAAGGTTGTCAATGATTTATGGATCCCTAAGCAGCAGAGGATCTATTGTATTTTGCCCATCAATCATTGTTTATATTCAAGTATCTATTGATTCATTAAATTGAGAGGATCTTTGTTTAGTGAAAATTCTATCTTATGTTTTCTTTCTTCATTCTTCCACATATCAGCATATAATCTTGTTTTATATTGAGCATCTTTTGTGACTTCGATGAGTAGGATGTTTGTGACTCCATTGCCCATTCGTGTAGCATACGAATCTACAGCTTGCAACCCTATCTCTTTCATTCTCCATATTGTTGATCCACCTATTCAAAACCAAATTATCTTTTACATTCTGATGGGTGTTGAGCTTACACTTTAGCATTCAATGTGTGACTTTCAGTGCTAACAAATTTAAAAATCAAATTCTTGAGATATGATAATGGAAAAGAGTTCACTTCAATGGAATTCATGGAATACTGCAGCATTCATGGAATAAAAAGGTAATTCTTTGTTACTAGGACACCTCAACAGAATGGAGTTGTTGAAAGAAATAATAGGACATGCCAAGAACTGGCTCGAACAATGCTAATGGATTCCAAATTGACAGATATTTTTTGGACACAGGAAGTACATACAACAACTCACATTCAAAATAGAGTAATGCTCAGAAACAACACTGACAAAACTTCCTACGAGTTATGGAAAGGAAGAACAACAAATGTGAAGCACATTAGAGTTTTTGGAAGAAAATGTTACATCAAAAGAGAAGATGGAATAATGGGAAAGTTTGAATCTCGTGTGGAAAAAGGAGTACTTGTTGGTTACTCAGGTACAAGGAAGTCATAAAAGTGTTACAACCTGATATGGAACAAAGTTGTGGAAATCATCAACGTAACAATTGATGAAACATGTAGACAAGAATTAAAGGAAGAAGAAAATGAATCAATGGAACATATTTATGAACAAGAAACAGAAGATGAAAAAGAAGTAGAATGGGAAGATGAAGAGGATCCGATAGAAGAAGAAGAGAAGGTTCAACAAGTGCCTCCAAAGACACCTAGTAGATGATTATAGAAGAATCATCCTTCGAATCAGATTATCGAAAACAAGGATGCAGGAGTTGAGACTAGAAGAAGAACTCATTCACCAGAAAAAATGCACCTAGCACTCTCATATATGATTTAACCAACCTATTTTGAAGAGGCTAGAAAGGATAAATTTTGGAATAAGGCCATGGATAAAGAATTGGATCAAATAGAGAAAAATGACACTTGGGAATTGGTTCCAAGACCAAAGGATAAAAATGTGATCGGCACAAACTGGGTATAGAGGAATAAATTGAATGAAGATGGACAGGTTACAAGGAACAAAGATAAAGTGGTATGTAAAGGATATGCACAGGTTGAAGGAATGGACTTTGAAGAGACATTTTCCCCAGTTGCAAGAATGGAAGAAATCCAGTTGCTTTTATCTTATGCATGCTCCAAAAATATTAAAGTGTATCAAATGGACGTAAAATCATCTTTTCTGAATGGAGAACTTGAAGAAGAAGTCTACATTAAACAACTAGAAGGATTTCAGTTGTTAGAGAACGCAGATTATGTGTGTAAATTAATGAAGGCCTTGTATGGTCTAAAACAAGCTCCTAGAGCATGGTACTCTAGACTAGATAAATATCAACAGCAAGCAAGGTTCAGAAAATGAAGTGCAGACAACAACCTCTACATCAAGGTAAGTCAAGATAGTATTTTATTAATTCAATTTTATGTTGATGATATTATTTTTGGTAGTGATGATGACAGGTTAAGCTAGAAATTTGCAAAGGATATGCAGAATGAATTTGAAATGTCATTACTTGGAGAACTATCATTCTTTCCAGGACATCAGATACATCAAAGAAGCCAAGGAATTTTTATTTTTCAAACCAAGTATATCAAAGAAATGTTAAAGAGGTTTGGAATGGAATATTGCAAACCAGTTATTACTCCCATGAAAACTAGTTGCAAGTGGAGAAAAGATGATGATTCAAAGTATACATATCATAGGTAATACAGATCAATGATTGGTAGCCTACTATATGTAACATCATCCAGACCAGATGTAATTCAGATAGTTGGACAGGTGGGATGATTTCAAGCAGCACCAAAGGAATCACATGTATTAGTAGTGAAGAGGATTTTTAGATATCTCAAAGGAACAAAAGAGTTTGGATTATGGTATCCAAAAGGAAAGAATCTATCACTTATTGCCTACACAGATAAAAATTGGGCAGGTTGTATTGATGATCGACGAAGCACTAGTGGATCAACGTTCTACTTGGGTGAGTGTTTAGTATCATGTATAAGCAAGAAACAATCATCAATATATTTATCTATAGCTGAGGTAGAGTATATTGCAGTAGAAACATGTTGTACATGAGTTCTTTGGATGAAACAAACTCTTACAGATATACAGATTGAGTATGATGAGCCCATTCCAATATATTGTGATAATACAAGTGACATCAGTATCTCAAAGAACACACTGATGCACTCCAAGACGAAGCACATTCCAATCAAGTATCACTTTCTATGGGAACAGGTTGCAGAAAAGAACATCAAAGTTGAGCATGTGGGCACAAAAGAACAACTGGCGGACATCTTTACAAAACCACTTCCATGGGAATCCTTCGAGTATATTTGCCAGAGACTCGGAGCTATTTCTACTAAAAAATGAATTATTTTGAATGCTTATATTATATGTATTAGATGTACACAAGGAAGCACCATAAAGAGGATAGTTCAGCTAGGGGGAGAAGCCCAAGATGGAAAAATAACTTTTCCATTGATGACAAAGGGGGAGAGATAAATGCAGAGGACAAAGGCATGGTTCCAAGGGGAGCATGAGCGATATAAATTTAGTATTGCATGACATGATTTCAGTATTACATCAGAGTTTTTCCATCAGTGCCAAAGGGGGATATTGTTGGTTAAGATTGGTTGTCATTGATGTCAACCCTTGAAGGAAGTTGGAGAACCTAGGTTTAGGTAATGAACCCAAGTTTGTTTGATGGATAATGGTATAAGTTTTGATATATTTGTAGGTAATACTATTCTATATGGATAGTACATGTCATGTCATTTCCAGTGGTATCTGGAACGTCACATAACTCCTCACGGTTAGAGATTTATGGCCATGTAAAGTTGGAGAACCCTCATGAGTCATATAGAAGCCCCAAAAGGTCAAAGTAGTCAAAGTCATTTAAGTATTCAAAGTGGTTTGGTGCAGGTTTATTGGTAGAAATTTACAATAGTATATATCAAAGTGATAGTGTGAGAGTGGTTCTATCATTCTACTTATACGTCGGGGTAGTTGGACAGGGAAAGGACATGTGGTTGTAGCCACCTTCTGGTTGTAGCCGAAGAACATAGGGCGTTGTAGACTCCTTCTGGTTGTAGCCAGAGAATTGGGGAGTTGGAGCTTCCCTCAGGTTGTAGCCTGAGAAAATAGGGGTTTGGAGTCTCCTTCCAATTGCAGCTAGAAAACAAAGGAGGTTGGTGCTTCCAATAAATGTAGTTCTTCAAGAAATATAAGAAAAATATTTATGTGGTTTTTTCCCGCTTTGGGTTTACACGTAAAACACTGGTGTATTTTGTATGTGTATGATTGTTCATTTGTTCATTGCTTATTTACTCTGTAGTTATTGTATGATAATGCTACATTGATATAACACTTGGATTATATGGTTAAAAAGGATTAAATTTCTCTAATATTGATTCACGTCCCCTCTCAGTAATCCAACACCTAGAAGGTCTTGGTCGAGAGTGTTTTGTTGTCATGTTTTTTTGGTTGCTAAGTTTTGGTATGTTCGGTCAAGGAAACCATTGTAAGATCGAATACCATTTTTGTAAGTGGTTTAGTTGTAGGGGAGAAAAGTAGTTAGACCTCGAGGGTTAGATCGCAGGATGAGGAGCATGGTGTAATCTAGTCAGCCTTACAAAGGTTGTGGAGTCCATTTTGTGATTGTATGAATGAAGTTGTAGTGCACATGGTGCCATATATTGTAAAACCATAATAAATGAGCCTGAGAATCCAGATCTTTGTGGATGTATCCTAGGAGGGGGTGAACCACAGTAACACCTGTGTTATGTGATGTGTTTATTGCATAATTACTTTCTGTAAGTAGTTAGTTGATGAATGAATAATTCTGTGAGAGATGTTATATGTTAGATCTGTTAGAATGCATGCATGAACTTAATAGATGAATGGATATTAAGAATAACAAAAAGAACCACTGGATCAAGGCTTAAGAAGATGAATTGAAATCCCAGATCCCTACTCTTCCCTAGAATCCAAGTATGTGAGCATTGTAGTCACCCATAGGACTATCTCGAGTGAGACTGTGCAGTACATTCTATGTGGTGTGTTGCCTTCTAGTTTACCAGGAGGGCCGATAGTTTTAGAGAGTTTTGTTTGAAACCTGTTTAGATATGAACCTGGGTCAACCCAAGAGTAGGAGGAGAGAGTAGTAACCAAAAAATGGTTTTGTTGTCGGCTGGAACTGCATGGGATTGAGTGAGTGGGATCCGTGAAAGAATCGCGAAGAGAATGAAGGTATAAAAAGGAGTGTTCAAACCATGGAATCCAACGAAGGCGGATATTGAAAGTTGGTTGAAAATAAAGGATCTTGATCTTGTGTAGAAGGATAATAGAAACCCTAAATTAACACTGCACAATTATATGGACAAGTACGTGTTTAGTGACTTGCATGAGGTATTTTTCTATGATTTCCCACATGAGTTGTAGGAGTGGCTATTGAGGTTGAAAGACAACCACCCTACGAATCAAATTAGACAGCTCGAGTGGAATCCTATGGACATCATATAGTTACAACAATTTAACAAAAAATTCACATGCGTAGTAGATTTATGGCTAGACAGTATTGTTGCAAGGTTTATCAGAGAATTTGTAGTAGATACCGCGAAGTCTTACAACAAAGCAGAGAAAGAGTTCTTGAATGGATCGAGAGGTAGGTATATCAGATCGCTCTATAATCAATCAATATCTTACTGTATAACAAAGGTTTGATGACAATGGAAGCAGACAACTAAACTTCCCTGGGTGCATGGGGGAAGGGGGGAAGCACTGACAAGAGCTGGAGAAATGGAGAAAGAGATGGTAAGGGAAAGAAGGAGGTGACCATGGACCCAATCATGATGGAGGAAATCAGATCAATCAAATCATGGAAACAACTGGAAAAATGTGCAATGGAGTACCCTACCAATATAAGATGAACAATAAGAAGAGAACCATAACAGATAGAGAGGGCTTGGAAAGTGATGAAGAAGTTGCTGAGGATCTCTATGTTGTAGAGAAAATTGAGTAAATCATGCATGCAACATATGAAATGAAGAAAAGAGTTTCAAGGAAAGGAACATAAGGAATAACTCCTATCCATTTCATTGTCAGTTTTGAACCCATAAACCCATGTACGACTAATACACCTGAAATAAAACCACCATTTAGACAACCAAATTTTAGTGGAAGAAAGACAGTAGGAAGTGCACCCAATAAAAGAGCAGTGACTAGAGGAGCTAGTTTAGGAAGTAGTATTCAAGTATCTACACCACATGGAGGTCATATTTCATCACCGTTCAAAATGGCAAGACATGATCCCACCATCAGGTTACCCGAATTCAAGGGAGAGGCATCAGAGGATCCTAAAAAGCACTTTTTTATCTATGATAAGATCTAGGAAGCAACGTAGATCACATATGAGGATACAAAACTTGAACAGTTAGATATCACACTGAGAGACCATGCATTGGATTAGTACATGAGATTAGTTGTAAAAAGTTCATTAGGAACAACAAGGAATATTGTAGATGTCAAGACGCTACTGCTAAATGAATTTCAAAGGCCTGGCTCAAAGGATTAATACAATAACAAGATGATTGAAATCGGGAAAAAACCAGGTGATTATGTTTGGGATATTGCTCAAAGGTTTAAATGTCTTAAAGTTAAGCTGAAGTATGTCATGACTGATATGTAGCATAGACATCTCTTTGTGAATTCACTACTACCACACCTAAAATACCCTTTGAGGCAGAAAAAGTTTCAAACTCATGTAGAGGATCTACAAGAAGCCATACAACTAGAGAAGAACCAGTATTGGAAGACAGATCCAACAATAGAACAGCTAAAGGAGGATCTAAAGAACCTCACATTTCAACTAAAGCAGAATATGGGAAAAGAGAAAAGAAAAGTTGTTTGGTGTACCACATGCAGGAAATAAGGACACCACAAGATTGAGTGCCTTACTTTCACGCAGTACATGGACACAGGGATACCAAACCCATTTCCAACTGGAGGACCAAAATGATAGATATTTAAAACACACAGGCATGACCCATATCATTGCCTAATGATGCAGAAGTACTAGACAATACCCAAGACTTCATACTACACTTTTTGCAAATCATTAGTTCATGTTGACAAAGATTGTAGGACAATGGAATTGATGAGGGAAAGAACTTTGGATACCTATAGGGTGCAGGCAGAAATGATGACAGGGAAAAATGCACCACATTTCAACCAGGCACCACCCCCTTATAACAATGTGTAGAAACAATAAAACACTGCACATCTTCAGTATAACCCCACCCAGTATAATCAGGTGCCTCAATACAATGCACCACAAGAAAATCGAGGTGGATACAGAGGTGGAGGACGAGGTAGAGGGGGATTTGGAAGAGGAAGAGGACTAGTAGTATGTCATAAATGCTAACAACCAGGACACTATGCAAAGGAATGTCCACTCCCACCTGTGACATGTATGTACTGTCGCATGTCAAACCATGATACAAAGGAATTCCCAACACTTTTAGGGAGGATTCATGAAAAAAGGAACCAGAACAATTAGAATGTTCAGTGGATTTCTGCAGAACCCAGTGATGATGGAAGAAATATCAACATATTTATGTGCAGAGGAGCTAAGACAAGAGATGGCATAGTAAGACAAGAGACAATGCAACACCAATGGGTGAATAAAAATATTGAATCACAGAAACAGTTTGATGCAGGGAAAGAAAAAGAAACATTCAAGGAGGCCAAATAGGAGTTTCTCAAGAAAGATGTTGCATCTACATCAGTTTCACATCATACTCAGAATACACCATTGTATGAGATTCCCTTATCAATGGACCACACCAGTAAAACACAATTTGTACAATAAGTAAGTACCATAAAGACCTTTCTGCAATCCTGTGTTAAACTATTGAATGATCCATCATCTGTTAAATTTTTGTAAAATATGTTAGAAATATGTAACACATAGGAAGAGAGGAAGTTAAAACAAAAAACAATCAATCACCTCCATACAAGAAGGAGGACAAGTAGTGAACTTAGATTGAATGCTAACATTGGGGATTTTAATAATGGAGACATTATATTGGACTTAGGCTTTGAGGTGAATTTCTTACCTAAGAAGACATCGAAATGTATGGGAGAGACCACACTAGGCTACTCACCTATCCAGATGAAACTAGAAAACCAACACAAAGTTCTAGTAATTGGAAGGCTAAAAGGTGTGAGAGTAGATCTGGATGGAGTGTGCACTAAGGAAGACTTTGAAGTGATAGAAATAGTGGATGGAACAACACCTTATCCATCATTTATTAGGTTGGATTGGGAATTTGATAACCAGGCTATAATCAAATTGAATACAAGGAACATGACATTTGAATCAGGAGAATACAGATTCGTTGCACCATTAGACCCATCAAAAGGAGAAAGGTTTGTAGATCCTACTTGCTTAGATATAGAGGAACTCAACCAGTTATATAGAACCGCCGTGAGAAAAGAATATTATGTCAACCCAACTGCAGATGGGGTACTCAGCTGGAGGACCATCGCATCAGGTGCTTCTGATTCAGATACATGGATGGAAAATTGGCAGAAAATATTACATGAAGTGTCCACAAGAAGGTGCGCAAGAATAGACCATGTAGTGAGATGGGTAGGTATAGAGATAAGAGAAACTCCCAGTTTTCATGGGCTGAATGACTTAGAAGAATTCCTAACAAGATATGAAGATGAAGTGTTAGAGAATAAGAGGCTCTTAGCCCTAAACATTGCACTCAAGGCAACACCTGCAAGATGGTGGGTTGCGCACAAAGAAATAGTTAAGGAATGGTACCAATGTAAGTGACTACTGCACATTAGATTCGGTGTAGAGAAGGGGAGAAATAAGATGCAGATATATGATGGAAAAGGGAAATGTTGGCCCTCGACCAAGTTTTGAGGAAACCTTGGTTAGGTTTGACCACTTTTTGGACTTTGACATAGTGATCGAGGAAGGAGCACCCATGCGGAGATGAGATCGCATATATCTCTTGTTTTGCGGGCTTTGAGGACCCAACAAGAGGTCCCTTAGGGTTTTTGAAATGGGTTATGGGATGTTAGTCCATGGGTTTACCCATGATTAGGCCTTTTTTTAAGAGATTGTAAAAGTATAAATAAGTAAGAATGTAATGTATAAGTGGTGAATGGCTAAGTGCAAAAGAGACTTAGAGAGGGAAGTCTAAGTGGCTAAGTGCAAGTAGTCGTGAGTGCTTTGTGCAACAAAATGTGTATGTAAGGCTTTGTGCTTGATAGAGGAGGTGGCTCTTTGCCTTGACCTAATTTTGGGAAGGAGGATCTGGTGCTCAGTGTGTAGATCTCATGTTCGATGTGAATTTTGGCTTTGTGGCTTAGTGCACAGGAGAGGATGGATGTAAGAGATTGAAGAATAATAAAGAAGATGAACCAGTTGGTGGGTGTAGCCCCACACTGGGGTGAACCACGTATATCTTATGTCTTTGATTGGCTTTGTGTTGTTTTTTTTATGTGATGAATATACTCAGTTCCTTTCTTATTATATATGTTAGATAGATATGTTGATGCTTAGTTATTTATTTATGTTGACTGTGCTAGATGTAACTTATAATGCTAAGTGGGATGTGTTGGTTGTGGAGCCTAGTTATGTTCTTGATTCAGAGGTCCTTGCTTTCAGCCATGTCTATACCCCATGAAGACTTTACACCCCAGAAGTATGTACACTCTTCCACGCGGGGGAGTGCAGAGAGGGGGTACCCCCTCTGTGGGGTCTGGGGGGCCTATCCCCCTGGCTAGGGGGTTTGGGGGAAAGCGGGGGTTCAAGGGCAGTGTCCCCTGATGGGTGTTCGGGGGAGAAGCCCCCGAAGGAAAAATTTCCTTGTAAATGTATATTGTAATTTCATTGTAAATATGGACCGTTCATTATAAGGTCGCAGATCTAATGTTAGAAATTATGTTAGGGTTTTTTTCCCTAGAAGGCAACCCTCTGTTATGAGGGAAATGTATTGTAGCTATGCATTATGGTGAGTATTGTATTCTGAGAGAGGAGACTGTGAGAGAAAGAAGAGGAAGTTACAGTGGGGTTTGTTGTAGGTTGTATCCCTTCATTTGTTGGATAATAATAAATGAAGGACCTGGCAATTTCTCTGGTGGACGTAACCCACACTGGGTGAACCACATAAATCTGTGTCTCTATTGTATTGTGTATCTTTTGTGTTTTTTTTCCACATTTTTTTTATTTTATTGCTCCGTTGTCCTGCTTTTCTAACAGGATGTGTATATTTTCATTGTTACTGCGTCGATCTATCCTTAGGGTTTGTTTTGCAGTGTTACTAAATCTAATGAATTGATGCATATAATATTCTAAGTGTTGCTAGAATACTCCACAAAGTGTTATAATCACATATATGTGTCCCATCCTGGTTACATACACCTCAGTCATGTAACCCCCCTGGTTCTACCTTGGGTGAGACCTCGCTTGCTTCACAGGTGTTGCCGAAAGGTATGGTAGTTAGGGTTTTGTTGGTGTGTTTTTGAAGCATTGAACCCTGGGTCTGCCCCTGTACCAACAAATGGTTTTGTTACCGAGACCTGAAACTGTGATTGTTGGGAACTGAAGTAAGAGAAAAAAAGAAAATCTCTGTGTGTAGATTTTCTTCTAAAGTGCGTAGTACTCTACTTGACTTGTGAAGCTCTGTGCTAAGAAATAAATCTGATCTAAAGAAAAGAGGTAAGATCTTAAGGCCTTATGCTTTGATAAGAGTAAGATAAGTGAGAATTTTTGTTTCGAAAGCATGAATTTAGATATGTTTGATAGATTTTGTCCTAGTATAAAATCTACGGCAAAGTTAGAAGAAAGAGTTGATCTGAATAAATTTGACAGAAATGAAGAAAGATATGTTATTCCTATGCATAAAAAGAATTTTTGGACTAATAAGTGGATGCAAGAACCTAGAAAGATTTTTTTCAAATTACAGCTCTAGCACTATGCTCCTAGTGTGAAGTATAGGAGAAGTTGGGGAACATACAAGAGAAAAAGAGGATTGAAACTATGTTCTAACTACATAATACTGGGACATATTACTAAGGAGTGCCCTGGTATAGGTCCTATTTGTCTTTGTTGTAAAATTGTTGGTCATGAAGTTGAATATTGTCCAAGGATGATTGCTAAAGTTGAACAAATGAACACGAGTCAAAAGAATATGAGCATGTTAGAGAATCATAAAGAAAAAGAATCATAGAAAGCTTGGACTATGTTATAACAGTTGAAAGAAACAATGAATTTTCATTAAGATATCAGTTTACCAAAGATCCTGAAAGTAAAATAGCACATAAGTGAAAGAATAAGAGACTTTGACATAGACTGTGTCTTGGATGAGGAAACACAAGTGAATATTATGATAGAAGACACTTGGGAAATTTTGGGAAAGCCTACTATGGTACCTTCATTGAGAAGGATAGGCTTGTTCAAGGGAAAGATGATAACCCTATGTGGAAGAGTTACTAATGTACCTATTATTATTCGTGGAACATCGACTAAAGAGGAATTTGAAATCATTAAGTTTGTTCATAATAACGCCCCTCTACCACTTTTATTAGGTAAGACTTGGATTGAGAAAGAAAATATCGGAAGGAACGCAGAGGAAGAAGATAAATAAAAGAAAAAGCGAGAACTAAAGGATTTCATAGCTAGAAAAATAGACCAACTAATAGAAGAACGAGAGGATAAGTTGAAGAAACAGAAGGCAAGAGAATTAGCTGTTGAGTTTGAAATAATGCTGGAAGTTTTGAAGGACATATCCATGCAAGAAAGAAGAATTCCCACCCAGGATTTAATAGGAGAAGGGATATTAACTTCAAACCCTTTGAGAGCACATCAACACTGCGAAGTCACTACGCTAGGAGAAGATAAGAGTACGAATGGAAAGAGGAATCCAAAAACATCTAGAGAAACTAAGATCACAGGAAAGAAGGCAAGATTAGTAAGAAGAAATCCAAGTTGTAAAATCTACAGGAAGCTATAGAAAAAAATGGAAGACTTCACAGGAGGAAGGTTCGCCGGAACAACAGGACCGCACATAATGGGACTTCACCTCGACAAAAATATATAACCGTTGGAGGCACCCCGACCATTAGAATGATGCTCCGGAACATGTAGGAAACACATTTATGGGTGGATGGACCGCTTTTGAGAAGTTGAGAAAGAGCCATAACTGACATATTGACATTGATGGAAGCATTCAGGCTCGTTGGAAGAATCTATTATGAGGCCCCGCTTAATTAACCTGTCAGACGCTACGTCGGGACCACTTTTTGCCACCCATGATTAACTGATCTAATAGAGAATTGATTGTGTGTTGAGTTGTGCTATCAAAAACTAGGTGTCGTTGTCCATTTTTCTACCCCACTTATCCATCTTCCTACCCCGACTTGTCTGCTTAAAAATTTGAATGTCGGGTGAACCCACTGAGTTAGAGAATTCTATTGAGAAGGTTCTTAAAAATTTCATGGATAACAAAGCTATGTATGAAGGAGTGCAGGCTTTGTTGACTAGGGGACTATAGGTTTCCCCTTGGACTGGGCATCGTTATGGTCATATTAACCCCGTGACTAAGTAGAAAAGTAAGCATATCGGCGATCTGGCTAATGTGAAGCAGATCCCGTCAATATTGCCAGACTATATCCCATTGATGGCTAGCGTGGTTAATCATGACAACATCCCATGGGACTATGAGTACACCTTGATCACCATGTACATTCTAAAGGGAATACGTGTAGTTGGAAGCAAGTTGGGACAGATCCCATCACTGAAGAACAACGATTTCAACCTCGGCGACAAAAAGAACTATGTTATGCTCGCACCCCACCGATACTTGATGAAGACCATTGGGAAAAATCCTCACATCATTTCCCACTCATGGATTAAGGAGCTGGCGCAGTCCACTGTGCTAAATGTAATGAAGATTTCCCATTTTGGTTGTCACCGAGAGGTTAACACTTGCATTAATATCATCTTGTCATGCTACCATGCCAGATCGTTGTGGCTCGACAGGTGGATTACTGGGGATTCAACGATGATCCTCTTGATTATAGGATTAAGCATGCAAGGACCCGACCCTTAGCAGTTTTACCCAGGGAAGGCCTCAGACCGCTCCCTGGCACAAAGCATCAAGGAGGCTTAAGATAAAGTTGAAAAATGAAATATAGGCTACAAGGTATCCTTTATCTAGGATGGCATAGTGTGCCTTGCTTTCCAACTCATATTTGGCAAGCTCATAAGAAATCACTGCCCAACATAGGTCATCGGGTTCATGGTGGACCTTGCAGGAAAATGTGTGGAGGGAATGCAGATGAATTGGGCGAGTTACCTCATCAACGAACTTGAGAAATACTATCGTGAAGCTCAGGACCAGGGATACGAGTTCCACTTCAGCTGGTTGATTGTTTAGATCACATTTGTCGCTTGGAAAATGCTGGAAGGAGCCACCTTTCCAGAGATTTAACCATTGGATTCATTGGTCGCTAGGCTCTCTACATTGTGGTACACCAACAACATGTCGAAGCAATGGAACTCAAATGTTTTGTTCCATTCGTATTATCAGCAACTGAAGGTTTCCAAAGATTCATTCCCACACATGACACCGCACACTTTGCACCAATACATACTAATAGATAATTTTTTTGTAGATCAACATTTCATATATATCACTGCGCACAGAGATGAGAGTAAGGAAGAGTTACAATCATATTCTAAGTTGACAGATGAAGACATGGAGCAGATCATGAAGGAATGGTTGAAGGATTCCCTTATACTTGTTGTTGATGCAGAATTATCTGACACTAACATCATAGGATGCCCCTTGGTCACTCGAGTTGAGCATGTTGGACAGTCCAGTGGGACAAAGAGGAAGAAAAAGAAGGAATAAATTGAGGATCTAGAGAGCGATGAGGAGGACAACGCCTCTGAAGAAAATGAATCTGGATCACTAAGAGGAGGATATGAAGCAAATGGACAAGGAGGAGGGGACGAAGGAGAAAAGAAAGGAGAAGGAGAAGCTACACCACTGAAGGATCCCCCTATTGAAACAATAACTCCACAGAAAAGGAAGGTTTCTCCACAGAAACCCTCAGCAAGAAAGAATACGTGCACTAGTAAGCCCCAATTGGAGGCCACACTCACGAGGATGAAATCATCTTGGTCTGTGTAGAGATGGAGGATGCTTCTGATGATATCTTATAGAGATATGGAGTGAAGAAGGAGGAGTTGTATGAAAGAGTCGAGAAGGAAATGAAGAAAATACATCAAGCTATTCGTTTGAGCCATGCAATACCTATTGTGCCTTCCTCGTCGAAGAATTCAGAATTGGGGGATGAACCAACCCAATCAAGAAGACTTGCAGATGTGACAGAGGCTCGACATAAGAAAATCCAAGAAGAGAAGGAGAAGGCTACAAAATCCTTGAAACAAGAGAAAGAGGAATTCTTAGAGCAATTACATGTAGCACGGTACTGTGTAACCACCTATGAAAACAAGAAAGAAGAGTTTCAGGCAATGGTCCAGCAGGACAAAGTGAAACTACAAAGATAAAATGAGCATTTACTCATAGAACGGATGTTGGAAGATTGGTTGTTGTCATTGATGTCAACCCTAGTCATGGGTTTTGGACCACAATATTGATGAAGTTATTTGGACATGAAGGAAAATGCACATGCAGATACAACACCCATGGATGGATAGTATACATCATGCTCTTTCCGGTGGTATGTGGAACGTTACTTGGATCCTCATGGTTGAGGAGAAATGAATTTTTGAAGATGACAAAGTGAATTGTACATGTAGGCCCTAAAGACAATTAAAGAAAAGAATTACAAAATAAGAAAGTGTTAGGTCGGCCCTAATGTTAAAAGGAAGTGACATAAATGGTATAAATAAACATCATTATACATTCATTTGAAACAAGTCGAATTTCAGAGAGAAGAAGAAGTAAAAGAAGGTCGGATTTCAAGGGAGGATGAAGTCTTTTGGTGATGTGTTCCAAGTATCAACAATTGGTATCAGAGCCGGTTACCTTCAGTACAGTTTAACCACTGGAAGGAAGATCCTATGCAGAAATGGAAGGAAACATTCCAAATGGGATTCCACCATTTGATGGAAGCAATTTTGAATACTGGAAAAATAGA
>ML787757.1:84509-114398 GCA_009831015.1 Picea engelmannii | reverse complement strand
ATATATATATATATATATTACATTTGTTATAACACAATGTGCATGCGGTTGTACTTTGCACGGGAGTTACAATTGGTTGCATGGTTTTAAACGGTTCAACCACTTTTTCGCCGAGCCCAAGGTCCTATGAGCCATATGACCGAGTGTCGAGGCGGTTAGGGGCTGGAGGCACCTTAACCATCCTACGGTTTGCACCGTTGGTGCGGTTGCGCCCGGTGCCAAGTTTTTACGCTTAAATGAGTGTGTGAGCCAAGTTTGAAGCACAAGGGTGCGATTTGTAGAACCAGAGACAACAAAGTTGAAGAGGGAGACTTCAAGGAGGCTAACTTCTTCATTTTTCAACCGATTGAGGTGCCGAAAGAGCCCAGACAGGGGTTTTGGGATGCTGTGGAGCCATTGGAGCAGTCGGTTTGTCATTTTGAACATTGTAAGGCTTGTTTTTGAGCACTTTGAGCAATTTAATAATAATGATCCATTGGAAGCTGGACTAGGAGATGTAGCCCAGAGAGGGGTGAACTCCTTTATCAAGTTTTTTTGTTTATGTGCTGATGTTCAATGTTTTATGTTGTTGTCTATGTGTATTTTTACATAAGTAATCCTTAATTATGTGTTGCAAATTGATCCGGTTACTTTAAAACACATAACATTTCACTTGCAATAATTATTCAAGTTTTTCAAGTCTTCTTCAATTTTAGATCACATATTGGGAAAATAATTTTCATGTGCATGTAGATGCATCAATTATAGCACTTGGAGCAATTCCTCTTTCTCTTGATGCATCAATTATAGATGCATTAAGAGAAAGAGGAATTCTTAGAGCAGTTACATGTAGCACGGTACTGTGTAACCACCTATGAAAACAAGAAAGAAGAGTTTCAGGCAATGGTCCAGCAAGACAAAGTGAAGCTACAAAGAGAAAACGAGAAGTTGCTCATAGAATGGACCGTAGTCAAAGAGGCAGTGAATAGAGCATGTCACTCTGTGCTAGGCTTGGCACAGGAGAAACAAGATTTGATTGATGTTCAAGTGGCAAAGCTCATTGAGACTATCTAGCAGCTTCAAGTGAGGATAACAGATTTGGAGGTCCAAGCAGTACCAAGAACTCCGTAGGAGATGTGTGACCAGAGGTGTTATAATCGGTAGGTGCGGACACTAAAAAATCTCCCTAGATCCACCTATATCTAGAACAAAATAGGATAGGACATGACTCTTTCCCTAAGTTTTGACCATTGAATTAGCTAGTAGGAAAGAACAATTAGCATACCTTTATTTCGCTTCCTAGGGTCTTTGTTGCTCCCGCTTTGCTCCGGTGCTCTCATGAGGTCAAGAACAAGACAACACAAACCAACCAAAGTGAATATAGAAAAATATATTCAACTGTCAACTTATGTGTATGATCAAGGAATTACACAATAAAGTGAGAATAGCTTTATGGGAAAGGGACATGCCATTGTATCATATTGATTGAAAGTAAAGATTACAACCTGATTTCCTTGATGTCAAAAGCTTCCTTTCGATGGCTCTTGGCTCCAACACACACACTTGCTCAATCCTTGTATGAAGAAGATCAAATCCTCTTGATAGACTTGCTAGAGTCTCCAAGCTCATGTTTAAGCTAAGTCCTTCAGACAATTCTTTCACCAATTCTCCAATGAATCTTGCTTAACCTTTTCCATGAGAATTCCATCAATATATAGGAGAGAATGAGATGGTTACTTAGATAATAATGATCCCACAATATCAAGGAATCCAGTACAAGGATAACCATTCGAATGCCAACCCATTCTTCTAAAAGATTCCCTTCTAGAAACATCGAGAATTCATCTTTTTCCATGCTTTAGAGAAGGTTCACACCCTAGCTATGTTACACAGTACAAGAAGTTCGCACCCCAGTTTAAGGTAGCTTACGAGAATCAGGCATTCTCACACCCTAGGATACTAGCTACCTGCGAACTCTCTTCAAAAATGAGTTTTCTGGGAAGAGATGAATATAAATTTTCTCAGGAGAAAGTTATTATGAGGAGCCTGAGTACACCATCATCAATACACCATCATGATGACCAAAATTATGGGTAACAAGAGGGAGGAAGTTGCTAAGAATGCAATTGTAAGGATCAGATCCCTCGTCTCTGAATGCAAACAACTAAGGGATAGAAGTGCGCAGACTTATGAACACCTCACAGAATATCCAGAGCTAAGGAAACTAGAAGCATAGTTACAGGAGGCGCAACAGCAGGGACTGTTAGTAGAAGCGCAGATGAAGCTACTCATTGTGGTAGAAATAATGAAGAGATCTCAGGAACAACATCCAGTACAACAACATATTACTACCATCTAGGTTAAATTAATGGAAGTCACATAGAGGATACAACTGGTGTAGGATGAAGCCTACCCGATGTTTGAAGAAATTAAGGGATAATGCTCCCAATTATACCAAGTGGTTGCTATGGTGGAACGACACCTAGAAGGGCCTGTTACAAAGTAGACAATCCAGGAGCTCCCTGAAAAGGAGACTCAGGTGAAACAAAAAGTCGAGGTAGCTCGAGTGAAGCTTGAGGCCTTCAAAGCAGTGTTGCTAAGAACTGAGTGACTCGGGATGAGTCACAGGTGAGTGTTGGGGGCCTGTTGGCCCTCGACCAATTTTTGAGGAAACCTTGGTTAGGTTTGACCACTTTTTGGACTTCAACAAAGTGATTGAGGAAGGAACGCCCAGGTGGAGCTGAGATCATGGATCTCACTTGTTTTGCGGGCTTTTTGGACCCAACAAGGGGTCCCTTAGGGTTTTTAAAATAGGTTATGGGATGACGGCCCATGGGTTTACCCATGATTAGGAATTTTTCTAATAGATTTTAAAAGTATAAATAAGTAAGAATGTAATGTAGAAGTGGTGAAAGGATAAGTGCAAAATAGACTTATAGAGTGAAGTATAAGTGGCTAAGTGTAAGTAGTTGTGAGTGCTTTATGCAACATAATGTGTATGTAAGGCTCTATGCTTGATAGAGGAGTTGGATGTGTTCCTTGACCTAATTTTGGGAAGGAGGATCTGGTGCTCAGTGCACAGATCTCCTGTCCGATGTGGAGTTTGGCTCTGTGGCTTAGTGCACAGGACCGAATGGATGTAAGATATTGAATAATAATAAAGAATACGAAGTAGTTGGTGGACGTAGCCTCACACTAGGGTGAACCACGTATATCATGTTTCTTTGATTGGATTTGTGTTGTGTTTTTTATGTGTTGAATATGATCAATTCCTTTCTTATTATATATGTTAGATAGATATGTTGATGCTTAGTGATTTATTTGTGTTGAATGTGCTAGATCTAACTTATGATGCTAAGTACAATGTGTATATTGTCATTTTTATTGGGTTGATCTATCCTTGGGGTTTGTTCTACGATGTTATTAAAGATAATGAACTGATGCATATTATCTTCTAAGTGTTGCTAGAATACTTTACAAAGTGTTATAATCATAGATCTATGTCCCATCTTTTTTACAGACACATGAGTCTTGTAACCCCCCCTACTTCTACCTCGGGTGAGACCTCACCTAGTTTGCAGTTGTTGCTAAAAGGGTTGGTAGTTAGGATTTTATTGGTGCACTATTGAAGCATTGAACCCCGGTTCTACCCATGTGCCAACATGAAACTAGGAGAACATTTGTAGAGATGAAGAACACTATGGATGATGACACCACCAGAGGAATGGCCTCATCACTTCATCCATACATTAGAAGGAATTTTAGAAAACTAGTATGTAAACTAAGAAATGCATAGAGGCACTATAGAATGGACAACATTACAACATAATTGTATA
Source organism: Picea engelmannii (assembly GCA_009831015.1). Lineage (NCBI taxonomy): Eukaryota > Viridiplantae > Streptophyta > Pinopsida > Pinales > Pinaceae > Picea > Picea engelmannii. Next base: position 110,583 of record ML787757.1, on the reverse strand, counting down.
GTAACCTTCTCATTCGAACATGAGAACAACAACATTGATTAAACACTCAAACAAATCAAAGGTGTGATATTTATTGATGAACCAGAGGTTGAACCCATGACAGAGTACCAACAACAACACAGATAGACAATCAAGGAACTATTCTCATGCTATCATGTGGAATAAGAAGCACCAGAGGAAGACAACCCATGCAACATTCATTTACAGAAGTTGAAGAGGAAAGAGAGGTGGAAGGTCCATGTTTGGAATCAGAAGTATTTGTTGCACCTATTAGAGTAAAGAAAGTCAACATTGGGACAAATGAGAATCCCAAAATGGCCAGCATCATAGACTACTAGGATGAACAAACAATAGAGAGGATAACAAAGTTACTGCACAAAGGCATAGCAAGAGAGATAGGAGAGATGAAGATACCTCTCAAACTTAAGGCTAGATATGTCAGATAGAGACCTTATAGACTGAATCCAATATATAAGTAGAAAGTGAAAGAAATAATTGATGGAATGTTAGAAGCTAGAATTATAGAACCAATAGAAGAATCTAAATGGATAAGCCCTATGGTAGTGAAAGAAAAGAAACAAGGGAGGAGGATTTTTGTAGGCCTGAGGAAACTGAATGATGCTTGCCTACATGATCCTTTTCCCACCCCTTTCACAGATTAGGTATTAGATAATGTGGGAGGCCAGGAGGCATACTCATTTACAGATGGATTATTAGATTACCATGAGATCAAGAAAGCTCTAGAAGACAGGTACAAGACTAATTTTTCCACAGAATGGGGATCCTACTAGTACACAGTCATTCCTTTTGGGCTGAAGAATGCACCAGCTATATTTTCAAGGGTAGTAATAGATGCTTTCAAGGAGTTCATACATCAATTTTTAGAAGTGTATCTGGATTACTGGACTATATATAGACTATTAAAAGATCATTTGAAAGTATTAAGGCTAATGTTGGAAAGATGAAAGCAGTGTCAAATATCATTGAATATCAAGAAGTGCATTTTTGGGACATATTTTGGAATATTATTGGGCCATATAGTTTGAAAAAAAGGATTTCTAGTAGATCCTACCAATATTGTAGTCAATGTCAATTTACCACCACCAAAATTAGTGTGCCAGTTGAGAGAAACATTGGGATATACAAGCTACTACATAAATTTTATAAAAGGGTATGCACATATCAGTGCACCCATGGAGAAGCTGTTAAAAAAAGATACTAAATTTCAGTGGAATGAGGACTATCAACAAGGTTTGGACACTCTAAAAGAAAAAATGATCACAACACCTATTCTAGTATTCCCATATTGGGAAAATAATTTTCATGTGCATGTAGATGCATCAATTATAGCGCTTGGAGCAATTCTGGCACAGCTAGGACCAGGAGATTTGGTCCATCGTATAGCATTTGCTAGCAAAAAACTATTAGAATCATAGCAGAACTAAAACGCTATAGAAAGAGAAGGCATAGATATGGTCTATGCACTATAGAAGTTCAGACATTACTTACTAGGAAAACACTTTAAGATGTTCACAGATCATTCAGCCCAAAAATACATACTCAACAAGCCAGTTTTGGGGGGGGGGGATTTGTAGATGGCTACTGTTATTTCAGGAATTTGATTTTGAAGTGATAGTCAAACTAGGGAAGTTGAATGTAGGGCCTAATCAGCTATCAAGGGTAATGAATGGAGAAAAACCTACCAACTTGGAAGACAACTTCCCTAATGCGCAGTTATTTTCAGTCCAAATATTTGATGAATACTTTGTTCATATTATTGAATACTTGAGTACAGAGATTGTGCCACAATATTTTAACACTGCGCAGAGGAAGAATCTAGTAGTCAGAGCTGCAGAATATCAATTGATTACATGAAAATTATACAAAATGGGCGTGGACAACATTTTGAGAATATGTGTACAAGAACATGAAAGGCCTAGAATTTTGGCAAAAACTCATGAGGGAATAGTTGGAGGACACTATGCAGGAAACACTACTGGGCGGAAGGTATTGCATGCAGGACTCTGGTGGTAAATAATTCACAAACATGCTAAGAAATATTTCTAGAGATGTGATGTCTGTCAAAGTGTTATGTCCCTTTCCAAATAGGATCTCCAGAGAGGAGGCTTAATGGTCTAAATTACCCCATTAGACTATAGCTAGGGACAAAGAGGGGTAAACAGGGTTACTAGAGGTCACTCCAGTCACAGGTGTTATATTCGTAAAGTGACATTGAGCTAAAAAGGGTTAAAAGAGATTTTAATTCATTATGAGCTAAAAATAGAAGTCAACAATGAATTAGGGTTTCAACAATGATTTAGGGTTTTGGAAGTCAACATTGAATTAGGGTTTCAGCATGATTTAGGGTTTTGGAAAGATATAAAGGAAGGGTCAGCGACCTAATTCATGATTATGTAGATTATGACTTGTCATTGAGGAGAAGAGGCACATCTCAGGAGAGGTAGTTCAATGTATTCCAGGAGGAAGACACCAGTTGGCTGATTTCGGTGTTGAAAGACACACCCTAGTCATTGGGAAGATCATCTAGGTCTTCCATCATTCTTCATTGATTTTGCAGTGTTCCCATATTCTGGGTATTATCTTTTAGTTGCTTATTTGTATTCCGGATAATATCCTTTTGTCTTTTGATCTAGCCGAGTGTTGTTATTTTATTCAGTCGCAGTTGCTTATTTATATTCTAGCTAAGATCCTTTGTATGTTGATCTAGTCGAGTATTCTCAGTTATTCAGCCACATTCAACCATTTTGTAATCCACAGAGATATCATAATACAAACTTTGCAATCCTTTGTCGTGTTTATTATTTGTATGATCATTTATATGATGTAAACCTTTGATCCTACACACACATTAGCAATGTTTCCTAGACTAGCCAAGTTAGGAACATTACAGTGGTATCAGAGCTTTAGTCCTACCAGCCTGTGACTAAGGACAATGAGTGCAACAGAAGACCTAGAGGGCCATGAACACGTAGGTGAAAAATATGTCACTTACAAAAGGCATCAGGAAAGAAGTCATAGGCATGATTTCCCCCCTTTTCCTCCTAGCTCAGAGGAAGAGGAAGTGGAACACAGAGTAGAAAAGAGACGGGTAGAGTGTGAGGCTAAGCGCGAGGCAGAGAGGATGCTAGGAGATAGATATGAGCAACCAGAGGGAAGTGGAAAGGCCCCTGTAGATCCATAGGAAACTTTCATGCAGGTTATCAACAATGTGTTAGCTAGTCAATGGCCCATGTCTCATTCCTTGGCATAGGTGGCTAATAGATTGGCTAAAGTGGGCACCCCAAATACATAAGTCCCGCATGTAGCACAGGGGAACTTAGAAGTAGGCAGTAGATCCTAGTCACCCTCTTGCACATACACCTCTGCATGTAGGATTCCCAAACCCTTGTTTCCCAGTTTCCAGAGGGCACCCCCATTAGCAGCACCACCATCGATAGAGAAAAGGCCACCCGCTCATGCCAACGACATTGCAGAGTATAGGAGGGAGTACGCAACATTGGGTCATGAATTCCATCAGGACATGATCTTAGTCGAGTATTGTGGACTCAGACTCAGGAACCACCACAGAGATCTGCAGAGGGGAGGACCACAACAGCAATAGGGGCATAACCTCGATTTCATCCGAAAATTTGGGAAACTCACCATCCCTTCTTTCGACGGATCATCCAAATACACCACTAGAGCTTGGGTATAGAAGCTAGACATGTATTACAAGATCAACTAGATGACTGAGACAGAGGCCATTAGTTTCGCGACCTTACACTTGGAGGGTGAGGCACATGAGTGGTGGTATCATGGATTGGTGACATTGGGTCACAGTCACATCACCTCTTATAGGGAGTTTACAGATAGGCTCATGGATAGGTTTGATAGGAAGGATCCTAAGATACATTTTAGGGATCTATCCCAGTTGAGACAAACTGGCACAGCAGAGGCATTCATCACATAGTTTCAATGGGTAGTCGTTGTAGTGACAGATATATCAGAGCCTAGGCTGATCATGCTATTCACAGAAGGACTCACAGAGCCTTTGAGAGGATGGGTGAAGGCATACATGCCTCCCACTTTGTAGGATTCCATCTTTCTCACTCAATATCTGGCAGACTCAGTGCCAAAGACTAAAACTTTCGCCAAACCATTTGTGCCCCAAAGGGATTGAGACAGGAATCCATTCCAGAGAGAATGGAAGGGAAAGGAGAAGTTGGATGATGAGACTAGGCGAGAGTTTATGAGGAAGAAGCTTTCCTTCAGCTGCAAAGATCCTTGGGTCCCAGGCCATAGGTGCATAGGCAAGGGAGAGATTCATTATATTAAGGTAGCAGTAGACATTGTGGATAGTGAGGAGGAGGAGTAGGACAGTGGATCCACTAGTTTAGAGGAGGAATCAGCACCAGTAGAGGAGAAGCTTCCCCATAGACCACCGACACCAGTAGGAGCCCATCCTCCAGTAGTCCCACAACCGCCAGAGCAGGCTAACAGGAGGAAACTAGCAAATGGAGGAGTCATAACGACCCTTTCTGGTGTTCACAGGTATGATACCCTCTGTATCAGAGGGATTATTCAGGGGCAATGGGAAATCTCCCTGATAGATGGTGGGGAAACCCACAACTTCATCAACGCTTCACTAGTATCGAGACGGGCAATTCAGACAAAGGAGTTTGAAGGGTTTGATGTTGCAGTAGCAGATGGCCACACAGTGGAGTTTCTAGACAGAGTTCCAAACTTAGAGATGAAGTTAGGAAACTACACAGTGAGAGACACATTTTATGTGGTTGACCTATCGGACACAGATGTAGTGTTAGGAGTTCAGTGCATGATTACCTTGGGAAAAATCACTACCAATTACCAAACCTTGGAAATGGGATTCAAAGATCAGGATGGGAAGAAGGTTGTTCTAAGAGGTATGTCGACAGGAGCACCCAGGAATGTTTCATCCAAGAGGGTGGAGAGGATATTCATACATGAGGAGGTAGCATATGCTACAGAATGCTTGATCACTACTCAGAAGGATTCAGAAGGTCGACAATAATACCACACAGAGATCAAGAATTTATTGGGATAACATCAGCAGGTATTTGAGGCAATTCCACCAGGGAGACCACCTAAAAGGGGGTTTTAGCACACCGTTGAGCTGGAGGAGGGGGGAAAACCTATGATCACCCCCCCCCCTATCATCATCCTAGGAGTTTCAAGGATGAGATACAGAAGGCAATCAAGGAATTGTTGGCGATGGGACACATCAGACCGAGCAGCAGCCTATTTGCTTCTTCAGTTGTCTTAGTGTTGAAGAAGGATGGCACCATGAGGATGTGCATTGATTACCGAGCCTTGAACAAGAAAACCATCAAGAACCAATACCCTATCCCATGCATTGACGAGTTGATGGATGAACTACATGGGGCAGTTTTCTTCTCAAAAATTGATCTACGCTCTGGATATTATCATATCAACATCCGAGAGCAGGACATAGAGAAGACGACATTTTGATGTCATTTTGGACACTTCGAGTTCCTGGTTATGCCATTTGGGCTAACCAATGCACCCTCTACATTCAAGTATTGCATGAACAATATATTCAGGGATCAGTTAAGGAAATCAGTCTTGGTTTTCTTCGACGACATCTTGATCTATAGTTGGTCATGGAAAGAGCATATGAGGCACCTGGATGAGGTATTGAGCATCATGGAGGCACTGTCATTATATGACAAAGAGTCCAAGTGCGAGTTCGGTATGACAGAGCTACTTTACTTAGGTTGCATCATCAGTGCACAGGGGGTACAGGTGCACCAAGAGAAGATCAAGGCCATTCTGGATTGGCTGACGCCCAAGAATGTGACAAAATTAAGGAGCTTCTTTGGGTTGTGAAGCTATTATAAGAGGTTCATCTGGGTTTTTTCTCAGCATGGAGCACCACTGACAGATCTTACCAAGCATGGGGCCTTCATATGGACTAAGAAATCATAGGAAGCCTTTGATCACATGAAGGAAGTCATGGGCACTTGTCCAGTGTTGGCACTACCAAACTTCACCTTGCCATTTGTACTAGAGTGTGACGCATCCAGCAAAGGGATCGGTGTAGTTTTGATGCAGGGAGGACACCCCAATGTATTTGAGAGTCGAAAGCTTAGTCAACCTGAGAGGTTGTACTCCATTTATGAGAAGGAAATGTTGGAAATCATGCATGCCTTGACCAAGTTCAGACAATATTTGGTGGGTAGAGAAAATTCATGGTCAAGATCGATCACAATAGTTTGAAGTATCTCCTTGAGCAGAAGGACCTCAGTGAGCGCCAAAAGAAATGGGTGAAAAGGTACAGGAATTTGACTTTGACATAGAGTATGTCAAGGGGAAGAAGAACATTGTGGCCAATGCACTATCGAGGAGACCTGCAGCATGTTCTTTGATGGATATTTAAGCAGATTGGAAATCCCACTTGTTAGTGGAATATTCCAAAAACAAGTTCGCTTGTGAGGTGATGGATGGGAAGATACAGGATGATCGGTATAGGGTCATTGACGATGTCATATTTTACAAGGATAGAGTCTACTTGGTGCCATATTTATGGCTTAAGAAGAAGATCCTCACCACAATTCATGATTCACCTCTAGCAGGCCATCAGGGGTTTTTCAAAACCTACAGACAGATCAGAGAGAGGTTCTCCTGGAAGGGCCTCAAACAAGACGTTAGGAGACACGTCAGTGAGTGTGTGACTTGCTAGAAGAACAAGTAAGAGCATTCTCTTCCAACAGGGCTACTTCAGCCACTCCCCATTCCAGAGAAGAAATGGGAGAGTATATCTATGGACTTCATCACAAGTCTACCCAAGGTCGAGGGTAAGGACTGTATCTATGTATTGGTCGACAGATTGACCAAGCTTTCTCACTTCTATGCCATACTGAAAGAGTACAGCATAGTTCAGGTAGACGATATTTTCTTCAGGGAGGTCTTCAGACTTCATGGGTTGTTGAAGAACATCGTCAGTGACAGGGACAGTTGGTTCATAGGGACATTTTGGAGAGAGTTGTTTCAGTTGGTGGGGACAGATTTGACACCTAGCACCATCTATCACCCTCAGATAGATGGGCAGACTGATATTGTCAAAAAGTGGGTTGAAGGGTATTTGAGGAACTATGTAGGAGGACAACAGAGAATGTGGGTAAAGTGGTTACATTTGGGAGAACATTGCTACAACACCACATTCCACATGTCCGTTGGTATGACACCCTTCCTAGCATTGTATGGATATGATGCTCCCACTTTGGTAGACTTGGTCTTCAGGGAGAGAAGAGCTCCCAAGGACAAGGATTGGATCATAGAGAGTTAGGATATTCTCAAGTTGTTGAAAGAGAACCTGCAGACGGCACAAAACTAACAAAAGATAAGTGTGGATAGGCACAGGATAGAGCGCATCTTTGAGGTTGGAGATTTGGTTTTCTTGAGACTCCAACCCTACAGACAGTCATCTCTAAAGAAGAGTGGGGCCGAGAATCTCAAGCCCAGATTTTATGGTCCTTACAAGATCATGCGCTGAGTAGGCGAGGTTTCTTATGAGCTAGAGCTTCCAGAGGGGGAAAGATTCATAACGTGTTCCACGTGTCTTGCCTAAAAACGGCAGTGGGACAATTCATTAGCACATCAGAGGAGCTTCCCCGATTGGATAAGGAGGGATAGTTGGAGTTAGTTCCGGAGGCTATTTTGGAGTTCCAGGAGCGAAAACTAAGGAGTAGGGTCATTAAAGAGTGTTTGATCATATGGAGAGGGCTTCTAGTAGAGGACGCTACTTGGGAGAGCGAGCAGGTGTTGCAACACCCTAGACTGGTATTTCTTGAGGACAAGCAATTTCAGGAAGGTAGGACTATAATGTCCCTTTCCAAATAGGAGCTCCAAAGAGGAGGCTTAATGGTCTAAACTACCCCGTTAGACTATAGCTAGGGCCAAAGAGGGGTAAACAGGGTTACTAGAGGTCACTCTAGTCACAGGTGTTATATTCGGAAAGTGACATTGAGCTAAAAAGGGGTAAAAGTTCTTTTAAGTCATTATGAGCTAAAAATAGAAGTCAACAGTGAATTAGGGTTTCAACAGTGATTTAGGGTTTTGGAAGTCAATAGTGAATTAGGGTTTTAGCATGATTTAGGGTTTTGTAAAGCTATAAAAGAAGGGTCAATGACCTAATTCATGATTATGCAGATTATGACTTGTCATTGGGGGGAAGAGGTTCATCTCAGGAGAGATAGTTCAGTGTATTCCAGGAGGAAGACACCAGTTGGTTGATTTCAGTGTTGAAAGATAGACCCTAGTCACCGGGAAGATCATCCAGGTCTTCCATCATCCTTCATTGATTCCACAGTGCTCCCATATTCTGGGTATTATCTTTTAGTTGCTTATTTGTATTCCGGCTAAGATCCTTTTGTCTTTTGATCTAGCCGAGTGTTGTTATTGTATTCATTTGTAGTTGCTTATTTATATTTTGGCTAAGATCCTTTGTATGTTGATCTATTCAAGTATTGCTAGTTATTCAGCCGCATTCGACCATTTTGTAATCCACAGAGATATCATAATACAAACTTTGCAGTCCTTTGTCACGTTTATTACTTGTATGATCATTTATATGTTGTAAACCTTTGATCCTACACACACATTAGCAGTGTTTCCTAGACTAGCCAAGTCAGGAACATTACATAAAGGGTTGGTAAACTGAATAGAAGGGATGAGATGCCCCTAAGGCCACAAGTAACTTTGCAGGTACTTGAAAAATGAGAAATAGACTTTGTGGGACCAATTAATCCACGAACAAGAAGGTCAGGAGAAATATATGTTATCATTGTAACAGAATATTTAACAAGATGGGCAGAAGCAACACCAGAAAAAGAATGTAGCATAGAGACAAAAACACACTTCTTGTTTGAGAAAGTGATCACTATGTTTGGTTGTCCAAGGATTTTGATGAGTGAACAAGGTACTCACTTTATCAACAACACTATCAAGGCTATGACTAAGGAGTTTTAAGTCTATCATCAGAAGAGTAAACCATACCATCCTCAAGCAAATGGAACAGTAGAAGCCTTCAATAATGCCTTGGATAATGCTCTAACAATTATTTGCAATGTCAACAGGGATGATTGGGATTTGAAGATACCAATAATATTATGGGCATACAAGACTACATGTGATAAGATGATAGGACAGACACCATTCAAATTGGTGTATGGGCAGGAAGTAGTAGTACCATTAGAATTTTTGGTACCCATCCTATGTGTAGAAGCAATCACCAACATGACAGAAAGAGGCACAATGAAGGAGAGGTTGAATCAACTAATGGAGATGGAGGAGAATAGGATTCTAGAAGGATTTCATCAATAAGTAAAAAAATCAAGAGACAAATCTTGGCATGATAGACATATCAAGAGGAAGAATTTCAAGGAGGGAGATTTAGTCTTTCTTTATGACAGAAAATTTATTCCGCATCCAAGTAAATTTAGAATGCCCTAGATGGGGCCATATGAAGTAAATACTATCACATATGGGGGATCTGTACAGTTAAAAGACTTGGAAGTCACAGAACATAAAGGACTGATCAATGGGAGTCGACTGAAACTGTACAGGGACAGTCAACATCCTAACATTTAAAAGTTATAGTGTAGTAAGAAAACATGTACATAGTGTATTATAGTAGGAGTTAAGATAGAGAAGCTGAAAAAAAGAAACAAAAAGGAGGAAAAGAAGGAAAAAGAAAGAGAAAACTAAAAAAGAAAGAAAATACCAAAATACTGGAAAATACAATGCGTAGTAGAAAGTGGACTCGGCGCGACGAAAGGAAAAATGTTCATGTGCAACATATGGTCAACACACTACACACTAAGGAAATGTTACAACAAAAATACACCACACACTTGAAACTCTCAGCACACTGGAAAAGGGGTTAACATTCAGAAAAAAAAAAAAATGAAAAATGACGATTGCAGAAAAAAGGCGCCAACTGGAGTCATTTATGAAATTAAATGGAACATACTCATAAACCATCATTTCATTAATCATAGCGAGCGAAGTTTCTCCAAGAATTTTCACGACATCTTCTATATAAAGGGGAAATGCAGGGAACATAAGACTTATTTTGAAATCATGAATTTGTAGTGATAGAGACCACGTAGAGAAGAAGTGAATTGACGGAGAACACAATGCGAACTAGTTGGAACCTATTCAAAAAAAACTGACCAGTACCCATGATGGCACCACCGAAGATGGGCACGTCAAGCCAAGAAAGGAGGTTTTGAAGGGTGTTTGTGACACACTGGCGTAGACCTATCGAACCTCAGGCTGAGATCCGCTCACAGGATCATTCTTTAACCCCTTCGAGCTGGATCGACTCTTTCAGATCCTCTGCTGGAATCTCTTTTCAAATCGGTCCATAGTTCCTCACAACTTGCAATCGTGTGAGTTCATGAGTCATGACTCCCAACTCTTCCTTCTCAAATCTGCGATACCCGAGATCGTGAAATTGGTATATCTCTTCTTTCGTCAGCACCCTCCGTGCGTGACCATTGGCTAGGCTTCACGCAAGCTCCTCTTGCCACTCGACACTTCGTGAGTTCAAAGGTTGAACTCTTGTGCTCTTGCCTTGTGAATCCTCAAGATGAGAAAAGATAGCGGATTGTTGACTCCTTCCAATATGTGACGTGTGTCCGCCAGTCTAATTTCCGGGCCCACTGTGTGGTTCTGCCACGTGTCCCCTCCGTGCCTTGGCTCTCATCACTTTGCAACTTCTGTAGTTGAAAGTGACTCCTTTCAAACCTCGAACCCTCGAATGCACAAAATGCGATGGGGTCCCTGATCCAATGATCCTCCCGTTCTCTGGATTCAACAGTTATCCTCGCTCCTCACAAATTCACCACACGCAACTTGGAGCACCTAAGTTTTTGTCTCTCACCCTGCGAACCTCTGAGTTTGCGAGATCCTTCGATCTCTGCCACCTATCCTCCTCCTAACAGACGGTTGTGATTCTCTCGCGGTTTCACAACTTTGGGACTTTCGGGACAAAGTCTCGAACTCTTATACTCCAATATGCCGAAATGCCAAAATTTTGACACGTCGTCTATGCGGGTCCCACGATGGAACTTCCCACCTTTTTAGAGTTCTCAAACTTCGCAACTTCGCGAATCCGGATGCTATGCTCTCGGTTCTCTGACTCACGAAACCCCAAATTGAGATTTACATGGGTAATCCAATGACCCTTGTTGGTTCAAATCCTACGGTCCAATTCTCCTGAGCTTCAACCTAGAAAGACATGCTCCATAACCCTCTTGCTCCTCTGAAAGATCTGACGATTCTCGGGACTTCGCGAATTCTCCACGGAGAATTCCGATCATCCACTTTCTTCTTGGCACTCTTGCGAAATGAAGAAGTATGCCTTCGTTGGAACTTATTTACCAAGGAAACAATGTTGTTGCACCTCCTTCCAATACCTCAAGGCATTGGTTCTCTTTGATCTTCTCTTCGACAACTTCGAAGGCTCTATCCCTTCTGAGCTTTCTCCACAACTTGAGTCTTCAAGAAGACTCCTTCACGCACTCCTTGCAGCAACTCTTCAAATAATTCCAACTATTTGAACCTCTTCGACTCTGCGCACTCCTTGTGACAGCAGTCTTTCGACAATTTCTCTCAGGTTGTAAACTCTAAGACTTCACCCAGCCTGCACACTCCTTGCACGGCTCCTGTGCTTAACATGCACTCTTGCGAGAATGAGAATAACATTATCTATTCTAAGCTTACATAGATGAACTCTGAATTCTGTCAACGCACACCTTGCGAACACTTTCACTGCACTCCTTGCAGGAAAACTCTTGTTCAGACAGAGAAACAATTGAAAGCCATTCCTTACTCTCCCTCTCTTCATATTTCGTACATTAAATATGAAATCAAGCATTGACGCATCAAAGAAAATGAATAACAGAGAGTAAACAAGCATGGGCATAACATTCAATCATGCATACACATAAAGTATTTGAACACCATGAGTCTGAATCAAGCTTCATATATTAATCTCAGAAATTTTGTACATGGGTTCTTCTACACAGTTTTTTTCTCTCCTATGCTCTCTACTCTCTTGATTGATTATGCTGCTAATTGTTACAATGATACAAGTGAGGCTGTCTATATCTGTTTTCCCTCTGTCTCCTTAAACTGTCTAATCTAAGAATTCAAAGCTACCTACTTTACATTTACTAGCATAAATGCCTCTTATTCCTTCAGATGGGAGCGGGATGCTCAAGGTCTGATTACAATCTACCAGTACGCTCTTTCTTAATTGTTTCATTAACGTTTGGCATATCGAACTTCAAAATATTTCAAATAATTAATCATGTGACAAAATGATTTGGTGCTTGTCCTCCACTCGGTTGTTGTTGGTGATGCTCCTGCATCACACACCATCAACAGGAAGGATAGATCTGGACCAGGGTTTTCTATTTAACCCAAGTCATTTGGTATGATCTAACCTGACAGGTTTTATGGCCCTGTTAGCCAAATTAGGGTCCTCAAAAACAATGAAAAGAACATAGAAAAACTAAGAAGGAGATCCTAACAATCGACACACTAATTACAAAATGTTGAGATAATAGTGTTAATGTACAATGATTATATACAATTCACAAGATTTTCATGAAATCTTGTGAAAGTCGTTGTTTGAAATAATGTTTCTAACAACATTAAGTAAGAACAAAATTCTTTCTAATGTTAGGCTAATAAATACTGAATGAATATGATTGTAATGATATCATGAAAATAGACAAATCTAATTAACATCCAAATAATGCAATCATTGTTCACTCATATATAACCAACTTAAAATAAAAGGAAAACAATACATCTACTAACCTCTATTTGATAAGAAATTATAAACTAAGTTTGTCTCTCGACATTGTGTGAACTCTTGTTGTCCTGTATTAAGTGGAAACCTATGAAAAAAACAATCATAATACTTCTTGAACAAATTCAAGGAAGTGTTTCATATTTTGGAGTGAATTTATAACAACAGAAAGATAAATACTTATATATCCTGTGACCTCAAGATAACCAATAGCTGAGGATGAAAGAAATTTCAATCTTGGGAAGTGATGTTATCAACCATTTAATAACATAAGTAAACTCAAAAATATCTAAATAGTCGATCGATCATAGGTTCAAACTAGACAGACAAATAATGGACAACATTTAGATAATCAAAGATATGAAATATCATGTGAAGACAAGACTAAAGCTAAATCAATGCAAGTAACATTTCATAACATAGAAATTATAGTAGAAAACAATGGAACAATAATAATACAGTTTACACAGGTCTAAATCCAACATCAAACTTTTTTCTCCATATCACTTCCAAAATTATATGTCCATTCTATGGTCCAGAAAAAACATCCTTTACACCAAGCAACAAAAGTTATTTAAACATGTCTTGGATCAGTTACCTCTTATCATAAAGATAGAGGACGATCCCTGAAAATAAGTTTGTTTTACAAAAAATAGAATAACAAAAAGATACTCATGTAGGAGTCTTTACATCAAAAATAATTACATTAATGGCATTGTTTTTCAAAAATAGGAAATTAATAAGCTGTGAAATGCTTAACCCATGATTCTTCCTCCTTAAACATGGCATCCTAATCTATTATTTACCTGAAAATGATAAAACGATATCAAAGTTTAGATAATAATACCAACAAATAATTTTAAATAGTCTAGCTATAGAATCTTTTGATTTTGTAGCTAGTCTCAAAATAAAAACAAAATAAAAGATGAATGTATCTATTGTTTCTCCAACATAATCAAATGAAAAAAAAAAAAAACTATTTATCATTTCATATATTTGACAAAGAAGAATCTGATAAGTCTTAATTTATGATGGTGTTGAAGTTTGTTGAGTTTTTAATAATCACGTTACCAGAATGTTTAATCCTCTTGTTCACCCTGTGAGCATTCGATCGAACATAGGCTTTCAACTTGTCATTCTCCCTCTCAAAAAATGACTTTCGTGCTACCATTTGGTTTAATTTTTCTTGAAGATAGGGGATATCCCTGTAACATCTCTCAACCTAATCAAGACAATTTTCACAATGAACTGGTTCTATAGTAGGTAAAGGTTCAACCTGTTCTGTAGAGGGTAAATTAACCTATCTTATGATTTGTTCCAAGTCATGTTGTATGCCAGATAAACCCTCTTTCTTCTTGAGGAACGATGGGAGATTAGAAATGAAATTGAACAGTGTTGCAACAATATTGACATCATTTCCTAGAACTTGGTCATATACACCCTCTTGAGCAATAAAATTAGCATTTTCATCCTCTAAAAAGTGATCATCGACCTCAATCATCGAGATCGAGCTCAGATGATCACGCTGGCAATTTCTCAAATTTCTAGATATCAATCTGCCTGGTCTCTTGTTTGTAAAATTCACATCTGGATTATTCTATTTCTCTTACCTGCCTTTTTTCTTGACAATTGATTTGTTTAAAATAACCTGAATTGGCTCATGAGTAGGAACAGTAGAAACTCTATCCTTTAAATCATCTAAAACTTCTTCCAAAGACTTTATGGGCATGAAATCACATCGTGGCTTCTTTCCCGATGGATTTTGGATAGAAACAGAGGTTTGATCTATGGACGCATGGCCTTCTTGTGGATTAACACATAGTTTTTTTATAGTGGGGTTAGATCGAAAGGGAATGGGGTTTTCATCGAGATCAAGAGGTGATTCTATTACATTTTTGGGTACGGTAAAATTATTTCTAAACAAAAAAATTTCCCAACTATCCCCAGTCTTAGATAGATGTGAAATGACGAGGATTCAGATGAGGCCATGGTGGAAAAGGCTCAACTGTGGGTTTATTTTCTGTCTTTGATAGAACTTAGCCATTTTCTGTAGACTCCTATGCACATAAAAATTCATATTCAAATTGAAACCTAGAAAAAACATAAGCAAGTGGACATGATACAAGAATACCAAGCCATATCTACCTTCATAGGTTATGAATTTCTTAAGCATTAAGAGAAGTCCATGCCATTGGGGTTTGAAAAGATAAATTGGTGTACGTTTTGGACAACAATGTGATTTCCTAGAGGCCATGATTAAATGCCAGGGCAGGCCCTCGATTTTGATGTTCATAAACCATTGATCTCCCTCTTGGGATAATCCTGTAGCTTCTGCTATGAAAACTTCAGTCACCTCTAGCTGCAGATCCCCAGTATTAGCCTTGGTTTGATCAAAAGAATGAGAACAATCTTGGGCCACTGCGAGGTTGTAACCCTCAAACTGTTTGATGAAACTATCCCAGCCATACACCACAAGGTCGTCCATGGTATCATCATGAGAGAGGAGAACCTGTGAACCGTTGGACTCGATCCTCACTACAAAAGCCATAGATATGGTTACAAAGAAACAACAGAGGTAGAGAGAGGTGGGTTGGGTCCTCCAAAACATGAAATGTAGGGTGAGGTCTACATAATCGGGAGGAACCTGATACCTAAGGATTTGGGAGGCTACCATAAAAACCATCTGGAGCTTTGAGTGGGTAGTAACCAAAGGACGTGTAGAACAGTTAACCATTCTTTGAAATGAATTCCAAGGCCAAAGAATCAAAACTTACCACATGAAACAATGAATGTAGGCATGATCTATCCATAACAAAGGGATTATGTTTGAAGGTAAGTGTGTGAGTCATGTACCAAGACGACAAGACCGTGATACGACTGCTAGGGGAAACATTCAAATTTCTAATTAAACCAAAGTTCTACTAGCTGCGCAATCCAGCATATGTCAAATGTGGAAACCATGTAATCAAAGCTAGAAATGACTAAGTCATATCTCCCAATGTGGATAACTCATGTGTTATGGTAATGGATCAACAAATGAAAATGATAGGCTTACAAACTTTAAAGTTTATGAAAATATAGATGCTCTTTAGGTATAATCTCATTTGCAAACAAAATAAACCACAAACTGTATGATGACCACTCAAACCAAATTTTGTTCTAATTTCATGCTTTCAGTCATGAAATTTGAACAAAACAAATGATAGATTAAAAATAATTAACTCTTACACATAGCTAGCCCAATGAATCTTTTCAAAGCCAAAACAATAAAAATATTTGTGAGGAGAAGGAGGGAGCTATAGAAAATTTTATCCCTTGAAGACGACATTTTACCATGATAACATTTACATGAATAATTGGTTGCCAACAATGCAACATGTTGGGTGAAGCAGTTATCTCTGCATCATCAAAACTTCATATCAGGGAACAGATGACTCAACAATAATTTTTATAAATAGTTAAAAGACAGATCAAGCATTTCGACAATAACTCAGAAAAAATAACACAGTCATAGTATTGGATAAAGTCCTATCCAAAAATTGTAATCCGATATCTCATTTAGATCATAGGGGTGCTACAAGGGAAAAAATCTCTATGGCCAAGGGTAAACCACAACAGACAGGTGTGACTGCAGAAATCAACTCAAATCTAACATGTTCTATATAAACTAATGTGCAATACGAGGAATAATCCTACCTCGATCCAATCATTTGATGTCGTTCTACTGTTGATCTCTTTGACCCAAATCTTTGCATCTGCAAGAATTTCTCAACAAACAAGCGATGCTTGTATATAGTGACAATATATAAAATAAGTTAGCACATCAGATAGAAAAATCCATTAATAAACATTACAAACATTACCATGGATAATAATCATATATTTGCAAGATATCGATAGGACGGGAAAGGAGTATTTCTATTAATAATTGATCAACAGAAGTATCAACATTATAGACTTCTGTGTCGGCATGGTTCAAAACCAAGAAACCAATTTCCTTCCAACTAGGTCTCCACCACTTCAATCCTCCACCAAAGGCAAGCTCATAGCAAAGAGGTAATGAGGTCCTCTCGACAATAAGGAAAGAGCTTGGGAGCTTAACATTGTGTTCAGACTTGAGGGACAAAGGGATGCAGACTCAATATGAAGTAATTTCTCCAAGGTAACTTTGCTCCCAAAGTTGAATGCTTTCTCCTCTTTTTCCATAGCTTGAAATTGTGCTCTTATAGCCTCTAGAATGCAACTGAAGGGCCGAGTTAGAACATTTACAGTATATGGAAGGACAAAGATCAGAGATCTTTTATCGTGGCATGTAAACCCAACCTCATTTTGTATTTTCTGGCACAAATCCTGATATACGTGAGTTGTAGTGGAGCAACAAGTGTATACGAATTTTGCAAAGCAGATAGGGAGCATATATGTTGAAAAATATATATTTTTGGCTCTGGATTTATCAAAAAGGGGGTTGATAAGTCTGCATAGGGAAATGGAAAAAGGCCCTCTGTGCAAGATAGCAATGGTGAGTTGAATCTTTCTATAAAATATTCCCCCTAATGTGTGAGATCAAAGGAGTATTTGTGATGGCCGAAATACAATATAAATAACCCAGAAGTGGAGCGGTAGAGAACCAGATGGACGAACTCAAATGCTTATTACATTATGTACTGACTTTCCATACATGGCTGCCAAGAATACAATGCAGATCCATGTGGAAAATATACCAACAAGTGTTAATGGCCATGAGTAGGCAAGTATAAATGTGGCTACATGCCAATAGTTGTCATAGTCACAAACAAGGCCTAGTGAAACCAGTCTCAAAATCAATCTGAAGATATTTGTATACCATGGAGTACAATCTAATCTCCCATGATCGTTGAAGTCAAATAGGTACTAGTCCAATGAAATGGAAGAAACAGCTCAAGAAAGCTGCATCCACAAAGTGATGTCTTCAAGTCTTCAATACAATCCACCAATCGTGCAAGTCTACATCATGTGAATAAATGAGTTGAGGTCAAACACGATGAGACATCGTTTGATTACCGGTCATTGAGGTATACTGTTAACAAACGTGAGACAGCCTACCAATGATGAAAGTAGGTATCAAGGCACCGATTACATCTCTACAAATGTGAATAAAGGAACTAGGGTCGAACACTTAAGAGATCCATTGATCAGGAGACATTGATGTATTCCCATCTGTCAATGGTGAGAGAGCCTACCACTAATGAATGCAAGCCTCAAGCTACTCATAAAACTCTAGGTCTCGTATCCAAAATACATGATCTGAAGTCGACGGAAAGAGACCCACTGAAAGGAGAGCATTAAGGCAT
Source organism: Picea engelmannii (assembly GCA_009831015.1). Lineage (NCBI taxonomy): Eukaryota > Viridiplantae > Streptophyta > Pinopsida > Pinales > Pinaceae > Picea > Picea engelmannii. The sequence goes on along the minus strand of ML787757.1, from coordinate 92,370 downwards.
CTCTCATCAATCGACACGAGGAACAAAGTAGGAGCTTCATGATTTGGTGGATATCGGACGAAGAACATGTTCACAAACCAATGACCCTGTGCATCTTTCATATGTGCCAATTGCAAGTGGTACACAAAAAAGATCCTCTGAATAGCATCCCATGATGAAAACTAATAACAAAGGCAAGGAAACAACCAATAAGGCTAATGTCATCCAAGACATTGCATGAATCCCAAAGTGTGAATATATGTCTTGTCGTCGAACACAAGGGAAACTTACCAGTCAATGACCCATGATGCAATGTCGATTGTTGGGTTTAGGGTGACCTACCAATGATGAAAGTAGGGCCAGGGTGCATCATAAGACCAAAGTATCATAAGACTAAGGGTATGGCTGACATGCAAAGTCAATATTTTTGAGGAGTGGCCGACACAGGTTGATAGACTTACTTACAAGAGCATGAGATATATGGTGGAATCTGGCAGCATAGACTTAATGATGTGACAACTAGATGCAGGAGGAATATATAATGTTCTCTATAGTGACTGGAAGATTAAGCAGTCGGTAGAGAAAAATCTATAACGAGATCATCTTCCTAAGGCCATGTTAAACGCACAATTATGATGACGCAAGGACTCAATAACTTTGTGCTCTGTTCAAAGGCGACACAATTGCTACCAATTACAATATAGTACTCCCTTCCCACCTGTCTTTTTTTTTTTTCATAACAAGTGAATGCTATGATATGGAGGAGGGAACGAGTGACGCAAGTAAGAAAAACTAGTTCCAACAGTGGAACGTACCTATGCTCAATGCAAGGTAATGCATGTGGGAGATGGACACTCAAGGTGATGTTCCTTCCAGGGTATAGGGTGTCTAACTGCGAAGGATATAAACAAGGCTCTTCTTGGTTGAGGATGCAAATTGTTTGGGCCATGGTTTATAACGCAAAGCAAGAACTGGCTAAAGGCTCAATACTGCAAGCAAGGGCATGAGATGCAATCACAATTTAACGCCAAAAAATGTCCCTTTTTATATATTGTAGTCTACTTGGTGTGAAAAAGAGGTAAACTTGTGCCAAATAGATGTCTTTTCAAATCCAATTTACGAGTGTGAAAAAGACAATTTCACTCGGCGATCTTTTCCATTTTTGATAGTGAGTCAGAAAAGAAATTAACTAAGACTCATGATCTTTCAAATCCAATTTTAACGAGTGTGAAAGGGACATATCACTCAGAAATATTTTCAATTTTTAATAACGAGTCAGTAAAGAGCTTAACTAAGACTCGTTTTTTGGGAGTACGAGGGTAATAAGGTCGTGTGTGCATGAATGATAAATGAGGCTCATTGTAAATTCATGTATTGAATTCTAATGGACTCTCGGTCCTAAGGAAAAATATTGGCATGGAAACCAAATGAAAAAGAGGTTCTAACTAGGGTACCGATGTTTGGTAAGTCTCTACCATTTATTAACGATGTTATGATAGCAGATGGAGGTTAATGCGTCGCAATAAATGGGTTCGTACCTAAGGCATAAAAGGTGGTAATTGAAGGATAATGCAAAATTGCACGATGTAGTGAATACCTATCCTATATGCTAGGTTGTGAATATACCTGCTTGAGGAGATGAACGACCAACCATGACCTTGAAATCTATAAGAAAATTGAGTCGAAACTACAAAAACCATCTTAAAACCATTTTTGAATTAGTCCATTAGACAAAATAATAGCATAAAACTATATCAAATGGGTAAAAATGTTTTATAAATAGTAATAAAATCAAAATTTACTATGTCATTTTCATTTTCACCCAAAATAGTGCAATTTGGACTAACATACCTCCAAAATTTAAACGACGATCATAGGAGCAATAGGCAATGGAATCGCAAACCGTCTGGTCCAGGTAACTCTTCATCCAATCCAATTCAAATTCAATAGTTTACACTTTTGAATTAGGCTCCATTTTTTTAGTTTTTAAGGGCGCAAATTTAGTTTTTTGGTATACGCAAGTTTCTACTAATATGTTGCGTATACGACTAGATATACGCCCCTATGTGAACTACAGGGAGCATATATTAGGCCCTACCTACGACTGTTCTTGAATAACCCACGTATACTTGCGCAAAATGGCAAAATATAATCTTCTAATTCAAAAATTGAATTGTTTTTTCAGGATGGTGTTGGAGTGCAAGGAGAGAGAGCATGAGGAGGTAGATGCAGCAATGGATCAGGATCTGGTGGCTCAAGTTGCATTAAAAATATGTGGTCTATACAAGTTTTGGGATCTCAAAGGAATGAGGGCCCAAGTGAGGTTATTGGAAATGTTGTTGGGCTATTGGGATCTAGATAGCAAGAGCTTTATCCTTGATGGAAAACCATTAAGGATCGAAGTAGAGGAAATCTACTTCTTGACAGGATTTTCACACCAAGGAGAGGTCGTGGACCTCAAGTCACACGGGGCGTAGAGTGGGATGAAGGTCAAAGAATACATCGAGGCCCACTGTGTTGCAGGGACTCCCGTGGTGGGAAGTCAAATCCCTATCTTGGCTATAGGTAACCTCATCCTGAAGATTATTGTTCTCATTCTTACCAGGATCATGGGGTCATCCTCACTACATCAAGCATCGAGACCTCTTATGTTTTACGCATTGGAGTGTGTGAGACCTACTGTGTACAATTGGTGTACCTCACTGCTGACCAATATGAAAGCTCAGCTAACAGAGTGCAAGCATGGGGCAAAGAGAAACTTTGGGTTTGCCTCTATCCTTTGTAGCTTCTTTTTCGAGCGGATTCCAAGCCTGGGACCTAGAGTGGAGATAATTCCTAGAGGGCCATGTGATCCAACTATGGCGCGATGGATCAAGGTCATGAGACGACAGGGGGGATTTAGGGTGGTGACACCCTACAATGATGATTTTTTCTTCTAGTGGAGGAGACAAATCATAGCTCTGGATCATTATCCCTATGCGGGAATTGATTTTAGAGGTGATCTTGATATGCCTCTTCCACCAGAAGCCACCTACGGCACCATAGGTAAACAATATTTTTTATATATTTCATTTTTTGTATTTTTGTATTTAAAAGAACAAAAATATTTTTTGGATGGTGTTTTTAAATATTAACTCAATACTTGTGTGGTTGTAGACATGGGTCCGCAATGGCTAGAGGGATTCCTATGACATAGGCCTAGGCACCGGGGAGATGAGGCAGTGGGAGGAGAGGTGGAGAGATTCCTTCAGAACGTGTCGGGCAACCTATTGCGTTTGACATAGAGGATTTCTATGGTTCAGGTGGAGGATCTACTTGAAGCCATGCAGAGGTAGGTTGTCGGTGTACCTAGAGCATGGGTACGACTCTTCCAGCATCTCACCAACACCATGGTTTTCTATCAGGAGACTCATCCGGTGCCACAGGCGTAGATATCATGGGACATGTATATCGGCTGTATATGTATTTTTGAGGGTTTTAGCCCCAATTTTGTAATATAAAACACCATATTTTTTGGAAATATATAAAGAGGGATCTTTGGTTGTACTTATATCTTACAATGTGTACATTGATTTAATGGTTTTATTTTCTTTATTAATGTGACAAATGCCAATTCAAAACATAATTAGCATAGGCATCGGATACATGATTATAACTTCTAGGAATGTGAAAGTATGTAATAAAATCAAATTGTCGTTCTAAAATATGTACTTGTATGAATCGACAGAGTAACATTAGATCACGCACATGGTAATGATTGTTCAACTGACATATGACTAACTGAGAATTCAGGTGCACTTCTATAGAGAAAATACCTTGTGAGATAGAATCACACAATAATTCTATGATGGCGTTATATTCAGCCACATTATTCATGGATGGCCCTAGGCATACACCACCTGAAGACACCAGTAGACCCTCGGGCGAGTAAATCACCCAAGTGGTGGAAGCTAAGTTATGTGTATGATGACTGGCTCTGTCTATGAATCCTACATAGACCAAAGACTCCATTGACATCTGCCAACAAAAAGGAAAACTTGATAAGCAAGACAAATACAAAAAAGGGGAAAAGGTGTATATGCACTAAATTTACATTAGTATACAAAGGGTTTCACCCAAGCCTAGGGCTCAAGAGTAATACCTTTTTAAGTAGAGCCAATTTCTGGGCTTAGCCAATTTATTCCCTTCATAATATTCCAACTCATAGGCTCCTTTTTCTAGAACACATCACACGATATAAGGACTGTGCCACATGGGTTTAAACTTGTCTGCCCCTAGCGGTTCTTTGTCTTGGTCATACAAGAGGAACAAGTCACCCTCAACATACAACTGGGGACAAACAGACTTATCGTACTAAACCTTGACACGATTCTTGTTAGCCTTGATAGCCATAAAGGCATCCCGAGGTTGCTCGTCAAGACTCTCTAGGTGTGCAAGGCATCACTCCAAATCCGAGGTGTCAGGTAGGAGCTCAACTGCCAATTTGAGAGAAGGGATTTCGCATTCAATGGGAAGTATTGACTCCACACTGTGTAGTAACTGAAAAAGAGAAAAATTGGTGGCAGTCTTAACCGAGTTCAGTATGCCCAAAGTGAGGGATATAACATGATGTGCCAGTTGGAATTGCTCCGACTGATAGTTTTTTGCAAGATGGTCTTAAGACACTTATTGATGGCCTCAACTTGCCCATTTCCCTTGGGGTAATAAGGAGACGAGTGATCATGTTTAAACACTATCTTAGATGCTAGTTCTATCATCATTTCATTTTGAAAATGACTGCCATGATCAGTGACAATCTCACTTGGGATACCGACCCAGGCGATAATTTGGTTGAATATGAAAAACGTTGCAGACTTCCCATCAGATTTCATGGTAGGCATGGCTTTGGCCCACTTGGTGAAGTAGTCGATAGCCACGATAATGTGTTGATGCCCTCAAGCCAAAGTTGGGTTGTAATCCATGAAATCTACTCCCCACTTGGTGAAGGGACCGATGGTAATGACTAGGTGAAAAGGAGTTGTGTGTGAGTGCATTTTTCGAGTGAACACCTATCAAGGGTGACAGTTCTTAACCTCTTCAATACAATATTTAAAGATGGTGGGCCAGAAGTAACCTGCTTGCAAGATTTTTTGGGTTGTCGGAAGTCTGGATAGAGGACCACCACAAGCCCCTTTGTGGCAATCATTAAGGACTAGCATGCCTTCCTCGTGAGTTAAGCAATGACATAAGATACTATCTATTCCTCAATGATACAAAGTGTCTCCAACGATTGTATACTTTTTGGCTTGGTATCTAACTCGCTGTCGATCATCTCATGAGAGATGTTGAGTGAACTTCAAGGTTTGAAGATATAAAACAATATCTCCATACCAGGGGTCGGACGACGAGACGAGGAAAATACGTTCATCTGCGAACGAATCGAAATGAATAACATCTTCGTCTAATCATGGGAAATCGGATATTAACTCTGTGAAAACTAGTGATTTCTTCGAATTCGACGAAGCAAAGTCGAGATCAAATTCTTGTAAGATGACAATCCATTTATTATATTTTCTGCCTATAATACATCTAGTGAGGATGTATTGAAATGGATTAACATCGAAAACCACAGTAGTTTTGCAAAGTAATATATAGTGTCGTAAACATTGGACTACATGGACGACATCCAAAGCTATCTTTTCAATGTGTGAGTAATTACATTTAGGACCGACTAAATTTCGACTGAGATAGTATATGACGTGCTCGTGGAGCTCATCATCCTCCTGAACTAGAACCATACCAATGGTCTCTTCATATGTGGCGATATACAACAATTAGTCTCTATTGTAATCAGGAGATTTTAGCAGAGGGGTCGATACCAAGGCTTTCTTTAAAGCGTCAAAAGACTGTTGGGCTCTCTCATCCTAGATAAATGGGGTGTCTTTCTTCGATAGGCGCATGAAACCCTTAGTGATATTGGCATAATTCACAATAAAATGATGCAAAAAGTTATCTTTCCCCTGTAAACCTTGAAGCTGCCTAATCATGCATTGGGGAGGCAACTGAAGAATTCCCTCCACCTTAAGTGGATCTACCATGATCCCTGTCTCAGAGATTAAGAATCCTAAGAGAAGATCAAATCTAACGCAAAAGATGCATTTATGAGGATTGAGTCAGATTCTAAAGTAGCGACATCTTTCAAAAACTAGTCGAAGGTGCGTAGCATGATCTACTCTCTTGTGAGAGTGAGAAGCAAGATCATCAAGGTAAGCTTTGACTATGTGTTTGAGATCATGAAAAGAAAAATTCATGGCTCGTTGGAAGGTTTCTCTAGCGTTTTTCAGGTCGAAAGGCATTTTCTGGTATGCAAACATGCCCCAAGGACATATGAATGTCGTCTTATGTTGGTCTTTAGATTTTATCTGGATTTGGTTATAGCCTGAAAATCCATCCATAAAAGAAAATATTTTTCTTCCTGCACACTCATCAAGAATCTGATCAATGAAAGGCATGGGGAAGTTATCTTTAGGACAGGCCTTGTTCAGGTCACAAAAGTCCATACACACGCAGATGGTTCCTTGCTTTTTATGCATGGGAATGGGGTTGGATACCCATTCGGTCAAGGGAACCAAGTAGATAAAGTAGGCATTAAGTAGCTTCTTGTTAGAAAAACAGGACCGTGGAGCAATAAAATAAAACAAATGCATAAACAAAACAGAGAAGACACACAATACAAGAGAGACACATATTTACGTGGTTCACCCAGTGTGGGCTATGTCCACTAGAGAAATTGCCAGGTCCTTCCTTTATTATTATCCAACAAATGAAGGGATACAACCTACAACAAAACCCGTTGTAACATCCTCTTCTTTTTCTCACAGTCTCCTCTCTCAGAATACAATATTCACCATCATCCATAGCCGCAATACATTTCCCTCATAAAAGAGGGTTGCCTTCTAGGGGAAAAAACCCTAACATAATCTCTACCGTTAGATCTGCGACCTTATTATGAACAGTCTATATTTACAATGAAGTTACAATATACTTTTACAAGGCAATTTTTTCATCGGGGGCTTCACCCCCAAACCCCTGCTGGGGGCCCGCTTTCCCCCAGACCCCCCAGCCGGGGGGAAAGGTCCCCCGGACCCTGCAGAGGGGGTACCCCTCCTCTGCACTCCCCCATGTGGAAGAGTGTACATACTTCAAGGGTGTAAATACTTCATGGGGTATAAACATGGCTGAAAGCAAGGACCTCTGAATCAGGAAGATAATCAGGCTCCACAACCAACAATCTCCCACTTGGAGACTGATCTCAACAACTTCATCGTTGTTGTATATGCTGGAATATGGACCTTCTTGGACCTAGAAAATTTCTCATCTTCATCTTCATTATTGAAGACCAACTGAAACTGAGCAAGATCTCAGTTTCTCCCTGGTTACTCCCATTGTTAACATGTCTGCAGGATTCTGGCTAGTGTGTATCTTTTCCAGCTTCAATTGTCCATCTTCCAAGGCGTATCGTATGAAGTGGTACCTCAACTGTATATGCTTAGTCTTCGAATGGAAGGCTGAGTTCTTTGTAAGGTGAATGGCACCCTGACTGTCACAATACAACTTGTTGTTCTCCTGCTTCTTTCCCAATTCCTCCATAAACCTTTGTAACCAAATCATTTCTTTACTAGCCTCTGTAGAAGCAACATACTCTACCTCTGTTGTTGAAAGTGCAACAACCATTTGCAGTTTTGAAATCCAACTTACTATTGTTCCACCTATAGTAAAAACATACCCTGTGGTTCTCCTCCTGCTGTCTTTATCACCTGCCATATCTAAATCAACATATCCCTGTAGAAAAGTGTCTGAACCTCCAAAACATAATGCATGTGTAGTAGTACCTCTCAAATAC
>ML787757.1:59553-80891 GCA_009831015.1 Picea engelmannii | reverse complement strand
AAAACAAATGCAGAAACAAAACACAGAAGACACACAATACAAGAGAGACACATATTTACGTGGTTCACCCAGTGTGGGCTACGTCCACTAGAGAAATTGCCAGGTCCTTCCTTTATTATTATCCAGCAAATGAAGGGATACAATCTACAGCAAAACCCATTGTAACTTCCTCTTCTTTTTCTCACAGTCTCCTCTCTCAGAATACAATATTCACCATCATCCATAGCCACAATACATTTCCCTCATAAAAGAGGGTTGCCATCTAGGGAAAAAAACCCTAACATAATCTCTACCGTTATATCTACGACCTTATAATGAATGGTCCAGATTTACAATGAAATTACAATATACTTTTACAATTCAATTTTTTCTTCGGGGGCTTCTCCCCCGAACCCCCACTTGCCCCCAGACCCCCCAGCCGGGGGGATAGGCCCCTCGGACCCTACAGAGGGGGTACCCCCCCTCTGTACTCCCCTGCGTGGAAGAGTGTACATACTTCTGGGGTGTAAATACTTCATGGGGTATAAACACGACTGAAAGCAAGGACCTCTGAATCAGGAAGATAATCAGGCTCCACAACCAACACGTCTCTACCTCTGCCTTAATAATGGGGGCCTTCCTAGGATTAACAGCTCTAATATGTTTTCGAACGGGTTTAGCATCTAGGTAAGTCCTAATCTTGTGTTCAACAATATGGGGGACGATCCCTCGCATCTCTTCATATGACCAAGTGAATACGTCTCAAAATTCTTTGAAGAGGTTGGTGTAGATCAGAATCTCTTATGGTGAACAATATGCACCTATATTTACATTTTCGATCTTGCCAGGGGTATGAGAGATATTGATCTGGATGGTAGGAGAAATACTTGCCATATTCCCTTCGGCATAAATTCCATGTGTATCAAGTGGAACTACAACGTGACCGACTATCTCACTCAGGGTAGATCTAAAATCATCTTGCTCAATTCTTTCAAGACTTGGGAGAAAATAAGATCGATGATGCATATCATTCCAAGGTCTCTCATAAACATTCATGGCTTCAAGGATGGCTTCGTCTGAAGGAAAATTCTCATCCAAGAAATCATGTGAACAATATAATGAAGTGGCCCACACGAGGCTAAGAAATGGATCCTCCTCGACCATCTGCGAGGGAACATGATCAAGATTGGCAGAAGAGTCAAGGATAACTTGATATGCAATATTTGATGTCGATAGTGGCATATTCATGCCATCATGTGAATGACCTTTAATCGATGAAGTCAGAGAAGGTAGGGTCCAAGGGTCACTAGAATAAGAAGTGTTGAAAGGAATGGACTTCTCTACTAAAACGGGTGTACTGGACATGGCATAAATGTGGTGAGTCAGTGCCAAGAATTTGAAAGTACCCATGAGAAAAGAATACATTCTGACACTGATATTCTCAGTTGTCAGCTGAGAATTGTCAACCACAGGGATCGATGCTCCAATCGATGTGTTTGGGCTAGAGCACGCAAAGGATAACTAGTCGATTGTCACAATCTCTCCCTGATGAGGAAAATAAAGCTTGTAGAAAATGGACGATACAACGACGACCATAGCATAAGTGAAATTGTGACCTAGTAATAGGTTATAATCAAGAGGTGCATCAACTACCTCTACTTACACCTCTATCATCTTCCCACCTAACTGGACCAGAAATGCAGGGAGAATACCATGAGGGCAGAAGGAATGACCGTCGAATGCGCTCAACATGGTCGATGACTTTTAAAGGGTTGGAGAACCGATAGCTTTCCAATAGACTAAGGACATCACGCAAGTGGCATCACCTTCATCAACGACCGCTCAATTGATGGTATATTTAGAATACTCCACGTGGATTTGGAAAGCCACATGGTAGGGTAAGAGAGGCTTCACGTCCGTGACATCAAACTTGATGATCTTCGAGCCATTAGGTTCTAGATCTCCTAAGGCAGAGAGTGAGGCATTCCTCTATGATGGACACGTCTAGAGTACCTCCAAAGTAGACATCGCGCAAGGTGTTTGGCCCATATCCTCAACAATAGAGTAGTTTTGGGCGACTCTAGCATTAGGGTTATGGGTAGAGCGCTTGAATACTCCTTTTGGAATATGAGGTGATGGTTCTGGTTTCTCAATCTGTAAATTCATATTTGGGGGTGGAGGAGGAGCTTCTAGGCTGGTACTAGCTTTGGAAGAGTCGTAATCTCAAGAACGAGTGGCTATATCGATTTTTGCGTCGACCATATTAATACAAACACGGTCGCCATCTTGCGGTGGTGGGGTTTGACTCCCACCAGGCGCATTTTCGGCGTTCAAAGAACTCGAGGCTAAGTGTTGGTTGTGAGGAAAAGGATTCATTAGCACAGTGGGTGGAAGATTTAGAAGCCTCACAGCCTCCACAAGTTAGGGGCATAAGTGTGTAAGGTGATCATCAGTACAAAGTTTACAAGGAAACTTAACCTTACACTTTTCTTTCTTCCCTCTCCCGCATTATCATTTTGTTTTCCATTATTATACTTGTACTTGGGTTTATTATTCCCACCTATATGATTATTTTGACCTTTCCATTTATTCCTATCTAGTTGTTGGTCACCATTTGGGTTTTTCGACGACTGCACGGAATGTACATCCATCGATTGGGTGGGTTTCGAGGATCCAGATGAAGCTAGTCCTCCGGCAGACTTCGTTGCCGAGTCTCCATACTTTACATTGGTGGACCCCAAAATTCCATCGGCATGGGGCCCAGGACTCTATCTAGGATCATGAGTCGACTGTGGTGCATCAGTAAGAAGGTGGTATAACATCCCAGACTAAGTATAGATCAAATCGAATTGTTGGGCTCTAAAAATGGCCTCTTCCTCACTGAAGACCCCAGAAGTAGAAACGTCCTTTGAAATAAGAGTGTGCAAAGACTTTAAAAACCATTCAAAAATAAATTATGGGGGTATGGGAGTCTTAACTAATCATTTTTGCCTACGCCATTCTTGGATATGGTCTGAAATATGAGTGTCGATACCCTGGTGTAAAGTTGACAAAATTTCAAGGCCAACATCGTAACGAACGGGTAGTTGAAAATGGTTAAGAAAGGCTAGCACTAACTATTGAAAAGACCCATATGTCCCCCTAGGTAGCTCAATATACCATTTTGACACAATCCCGATAAGAGTACATTGAAACAATCGTAATCTAATAGAATCATGATTCAAAGAATTCGATGAGCACCAGAGATGAAAAGTAGTGACATGATCACCAGGGTCTTCGCCATTCTTACCCTCAAACTTTGGAATGTCTGACGAAAGATTGGTGGAGACAGGGGGCCATGTGGGATCATGACTCACTGGGTCATTCATTATTTTAGACAAATCTGGTAGATTAAGCATGGACAGAAAGGGAATATAGGGCTGTGACACCTGACCACATCCTCCCACAAAAGACTGAGTATTAGGAGCTACGTTCCATCCAGGATTTTGGTAAGGACCAGAACCTTGTCTGGAATTAAAATACCCTCCTCTAGGCGGATTCGTGAAAGATGGATTGGGCATCATTCCGACAGGAATGTTCTAATAAGGGTGATAAAAATTACCCCCAATTGGATTAACTCCAAACTGAGGGTTGTTAAAAATTCCCCCAACTAGATTAGATCTAGGTTGGGGGGTGCCCAAGACATAAGACTGGCCTCCTATGGGTGGGAATTTGGAGGATTGAATTGGATTCATTATGCCAAAACTATTGGTCGAATTCAGTACCAAGGGGATAGGGATATAGGGTGAAACTTGTCCTCTAGCTTGGTTGTTCCATCCAGCTATAGAAGGATTAGACCCGAGGTTAAGGAAGGGGACACTTCCTACATTAGGATTTGCTTGGGGAACATGAGAGATACCAAATGGAAAAGGAGTGTAAGGAGATGTAGTGCCCCCAGGTCCAAGGCTAGCGTTATGGCCAGCAGTTGAGATGGCAGTCAAAAAGGGTTAGAGGCAAGAGATGAAGCATTAATTATGGGTCGAGCCATAGTATCGGTGTAGGCCTCCGGCACTGCAACTGTAGTAGATGCAGGTGTCGAAGGAGTGCAATTAACTATAGTGGGATTGGGAGTTGATGAAATCCCAGTGTTCTGAAGACTAGACTCAGTACTCATCCTTGTGGGATCACAAGTCTAAAAAGTGGATGTGTGTGTACCACTCCCGATAACTCTATGCCTTTTAGAAGGAAATAGGTTGAAAACCGATGGTAACTGTAACAACCGACGGGACCTGCGAGGAAGCTGGTCTGACTCCATGATGACTTATGACTCTCAACAAATAAAAATATATCCTAAGGCCAACTAGTAATCAAAGAGCATACCAAAAATTCAAATGACCAATATGCATGTAAATGGGCTAAAGTGGCTAAGTGGCCTCCCTCGCTAAAGAAGTTATGCCTCATCTAGGAGGGACCTGAGACTCCCTGCTAAAGTTTGGAGGTAATAGAATCAGTTATAAGGGCCCTCGTAGGCTTAACAACCAGTCAGTCAAATCCCCCCGAAGAGGTAATCTTCCATAAAGGTTGTGTGTTGTTTGACCCCTATTTGACTTAGGATACAAGCAGAATAACCTCTACAAGTAACCTATGAGAAACCTAAGTCAAGCAACGAATCAACCACTGTATAAACGATGCACAGGTGAACAATCGTAAGTCTGGATTACCATATGGGGAGGGTAGCAAAGCTCGAAACCTTGAGAGTATTGCCTCTCACAGAGGTATGGATACTAGAAAGATCCCCAAATAAGATTAAATCCACAGAAATATCTATGATGCTAGGTGAGTATCCAGGGGTTATCCCTTCAACAAAATTCGTGCAACCTCATGCTTAACTCTAGTGTGAGCGAAGCCTCCTGATATTACCAATTATACAATGGATTTCTCAACTCCCTGTCTCAAACACATATGTTGATTTAATTTTCTTGGAGAAGTTTCCTCACAAAATCCTATTCCAAGGCACTAAATCCTAGGCTAGTTTGTGCACCCTAAACAATAAATCATTACTAATCAATTTTAGTTTAAAGCATAAATTTTATTGGTCATGATTACTCAAAAAGGTATGGAAATGAAACTCATGGTGTTATGACTCTGGATGAAAAATAAAAATAGATATAATGAAAAGCCTAAATTTAACTTTTCAATGAATGATATGTTAAATAAAAACAATGCAATATTCAATTTTAGCTCTGCAACTTAGAAGTAAAATGCAATCTTTCACTAAATGTTCTAAGCTAATGATAAAGGTTCCAAGACAAAAATACCAACCAATGCAAAATACCTATTTGTTTTGTATTTTCAATGTATTAAAAAGAAAATGCATGGACTGATAAGCGACTTGATATATAACTTCTACTATGTATAAAATAAATCACTCGAGCATAATACCAAAAAACTAATCATACATCCCAACTACCAAGGACAAATCAAAAATGAAAAACAAAGAGAAAGACGTCGCCCAAAAATTCAACTCCAAACAGGTTTCCTGTCATCCCAGATAATCTCAGCAGGCACCACGGAGACCTAAGAAGGCTCAGTGATCATCAAAACCTACCCAGTTGTCACTAAACCAAGCAAGGGGAACTAGTATATGTGATTGTTCAAGAGAAAAGGGCATATATATGCCTCTTGTAGTGGGACAACAAGTGTGTATATGTGATTGTCAGGGAAAAAGGGGCGTATATCTTTTAAAAAAAGGCCAGGCAAGGGTAAAAGCCTGAAAATATCAGACCTAGAGTTAAGAGACTCTGTCCAACTATGATACGACAAGAAACACAAAGGAAAAAGAGCAATGTAAGAAGGAAAAATACTTCAACCCTTAGAAGGAATATCTGTCCCCGGTTCGGTGGCCATTTCTGTTATAAGGGAAAAACTCTCTATGGCCAAGGGTAAACCACAGTAGACAGGTATGACTGCAGAAATCAACTCAATTCTAACATGTGCTATATAAACTAATGTGCAATACAAGGAAGAATCCTACCTTGATCCAATTGTTTGATTTTGTTCCACCATTGAGCACTTTGACGCAAAGATTTGCACCTGCAAGAAGTTCTCAACAAACAAGTGATGCAAGTATATAGTGATAATATATAAAATAAGTTAGCACATCAGATAGCACAATCCATTAATAAACATTTCAAACATGCCCATGGATAATAATCATATATTTTCAAGATATCGATAGGACGGGAAAGGAGTATTTCTATTAATAATTGATCAACAGAAGTATCAACATTACAAGCTTCTGTGTCTGCATGGTTCGAAACCAAGAAACCAAGTTCCTTCCAACTGGGTCTCCACCACTTCAATCCTCCACCAAAGACAAGCTCATAGAAAAGAGGTAATGAGGCCCTCTCGACAATAAGGAAATATCTTGGGGGCTGAACATTATGTTCAGACTTGAGGGACAAAGGGATGCAGACTCAATATGAAGTGGTTTCTCCAGAGTAACTTTTCTCTCAAAGTTGAATGTTTTCTCCTCTTTTTCCATAGCTTGAAATTGTGCTCTTATAGCCTCTAGAATGCAAATGAAGGGTCAATTCAGAACATTTCCAGTATATGGAAGGCCAAAGATTAGATATCTCTTGTCGTGACATGTAAACCCAACCTCATTTTGTATTTCCCTGCACAAATATCGATATACGCGAGTTGTAGTGGAGCAACAAGTGTATATGCATCTTACAAAGCAGTTAGGGAGCATATATGTGGAAAAATATACATTTTTGGCTCTGGATTTATCAAAAAGGGGGTTGATAAGAATGCATAGGGAAATGGAAAAATCCCTCTGTGAAAGATAGCAATGGTGAGGCAAATCTTGCTATAACAAGGGGTAGCGATGTTTACACAAATAACTCCAATACCATTGATAGGGCCACTACTGTTAGAAGGCGTCCATAGCCTCAGTATGGATGTCATTTAACCCACTCTACTAATTATATCATGTCCAAGAGTCATCCATTTATGATAACATAATATCGACAACTGATCAATTTAAAAACATACCTGAGGATCTTCGAACCCGACATTGCTTCGCTGCTACTAGGCCTGTTCAATGCCTCGACAAAGTTGTCTTGGTATCATGTGTGCATTTACCCACTACCATCAGGCCTATTCAGTATCCCAATGGGTTTACACACAACTCCCACACATTACAGTGCTTCCAACTCTCTAAAGCTGTTTTTAAAATTTCCATAAACTTCATGATATTAAGAGAGCAGGATGATACTGAATATTTCACAGCCAGGCAATGAAAGGATTGATATTTTAGGATTTTTTTTTTTTTTTTTTCTGATGAATTTCATCATAATTTGTCCATTTAGATTTCAGTTAAGAAATCATCTCTAGAATGGGAAAGCGCTATGAGTTGTTCTCATTAAAACGTGGACGACATTAGAAGTTTTTAAGGATAATCGTGTTTTCCTGTGATTTTAATGAAAAATCGAGAACATTGATTGGACAGAAACTTGCCTTCACTGGTCTAAGTTTAGGACTTAATGTTGATATTCTTTGAAATGTTATCAACTGCTGCTAATGAAAGATACAATTCCCTTCAATAATGAATTGATGATTCATACATAATCTTCCAGAAAACATAAACAAAACACACAAAATGAAAAGAACCAAAAGAAAAAAACAAAAGAAAAATTAAAATATTTACAAGGGGGTGGATCTGATTTTCTCAAGTGAAGTACTTTTTAGAGATTGGCCATTCACTGGAAAAGTGTCTGGTTTTCCCTCTAAGTTGTGTAGCCGAAAAGAACTAGGACCCAATTTTTCAGAAATAACAAAAGGCCCCAACCACAGGTTTCGAAACTTGGTATGTTCTCCTTTATTCTCGTGTGCTTTGTCCCATTTGAGGACCAAATCCCCTACATTAAAATTTCTTTCAGAGGATGAACTTGTATCAAACCATCTCTTTACAATTCACTGATGTTGATCCAATTTTTGTTTTTTCCTACGTCCTTACCTCTTCCAATTTTAAGAGAGCGTTTATCCGATTTTCTAAAGGAGGACACTCCTCTTCTTGAACTTTCTATGACAATTGCAAAGAAGTAAGCAAGACATNTTCCGTAAACAAGGAATAAAGGAGAATTACCAAGGGAGGATTTTGGAGTTACCCTATCATCCCAAAGTTTTTTTAACAACACATTGTGCCAATTCTTTTGGTTTTATGACACTGTCCTTTTTATAATCTTGATCAGATTCTTATTTGTTGACTTGGCCACACCGTTCCCTTGAGGGTAATATATGGCAGATTACTTTAGTTTAATCCCTTTTTCCAGAGAAAAAACACTCATATCTAGGGAAGAAAAATAAGAAGCATTGTCAAAAACTAGACATTCAGGAATTTTGAATCGAGTGATGATATGGGAGTTCAGAAATGACACTACCTGATTCGTATTGACCACTTTTAATGGTAAAGCTTCATACCATCTCGTAAAATAGTCTATTTCCATGAGAATGTATTTTTTTTGTTGTGAGGAAGGGGGATTGATTGGTCCTATAATCTCTAGGCCCCACTTTTGAAAAGGTATCTCTACCGTAATAGGCTGCAAAGGAAAAGATTCTTTCTTCACTCGTCCGATAGCCTTTTGACATATTATACACTTGTGGGACAGAGTATGAGCATATTTAAACAAGGTAGGCCAATAGTATCCAGCCCTTAACAATTTGTGGGAAATGGTATCTCCACCAAGATGACCCCCGACATCACCAGAATGAAGTTCAGCCAGCACCCTTTCGGATTCCTCTTTTTCTAAACAACACAGAAAAACATCGTCAAAATTATTTTGAAATAATATATCATTAATTAATTGGAAATATGCAGATTTAAGCCTTAGTGCTCTTATGTTTTTTGGATCAATATTACAAGGATCAGTTCTGTGCAGCAAATAAAATCTGATATTCTCATACCAGGAATTGGGCATAGTTTGTGCACAACTGATTTGTTTTTCGTTATGCTAATTTACAGTTCATGTATTGATTTGATTTTTTGACTTTTCAACTGAACTAGCTACCAATTTACAAAGGAATTGACCTCTAATGATTTGCGCATGTACTATTTCGAGGTCATATTCCTGAAGTGATGTCAGCCAATTTTCCCTTTTCTCTCCCAGCTCTTTCTGCACTAATAGATATCTCATAGGAGGGTAAGGAACAACAATTTTTGTCCTGGATTTTAACAGGTAATACCTGAAATGTTTAACATCTTTAAAAATAGCGTACGCCTGCTGATCTATCGTGGGGTAATTTAGTTCTTCTCCTTTGAAGGAAGAGCTCATAAATGAGATGGGTATCTTATTGCTTTCATTTTTTTTCTTTGTGAGTACAATGGCATAATATCTGTCAGATGCAAAAGTATATAATGTAAAATCCTGGGAAAAATTAGGGCTCATCAAGGAAGGTGCCTCGATTATGGATTTTCTGATAGAATCAAAAGCTTGACTCTCTTGTGGTCCCCATCTGTATAAAACATATTTTTTAATCAAATTTTGTAGAGGTCTAACCATTTCAGAAAAACTCGGGACAAATCTTCTGACAAAATTAATTTTACCCAAAAAGGATTGCATGGCCTTTTTGGAAGAAGGAGGGGGAAGGTTGGCAATGGCTTGGGTTATTTCAAGATAAATTATCATTCCATCTTCAGAAACTATAAACCCAATCAATTTACCTTGTTCTACTGCAAAGACAGATTTTTTAGGTTTGAGTGAAATGCCAAACTTGCGACATCGTTCTAACACAGCCCTAAGAGGAGGCATGTGATTTTTCTTGTTTTTGGAAAAGATAGTGACATTGTCTAGATAGACCACAACTGACTAATTAATAAGGCCATGAAAAGCAATGTACATTTCCCTCTTGAAAGTAGCACCGACATTTATCAATCCAAAAGGCATTTTTCTAAAGGCGTAGGTTCCCCATGGGGTACAAAAGTGGTTTTCAACAGATCTGACAGAGACATAAGTACCTGTTTATATCATGAGAAACCATCTAATAAATATAGTCTTTCATAACCATATACTTTTTGCAGAATTGTTTCCATTGGAGGAACAGGGTAATTGTCTTTATGAGACGCTCGGTTTAAATTGTGAAAGTCAACACAAAGTCAAATTTCTCCACTCTTCTTCCTTATTGGGACTAAGTTGGACACCCATTGGGTATTCCTGACTGGAAAAATGGTCTTTGCAGTGAGTAATTTATTTAGTTCCTTTTTTACGGTAGGATCCAATTTAGGATGCATTTTCCTCAATTTTTGTTGGAAAGGTTGGGTTTGGGGTTTCATAGGAATTACGTGTTGTATTATGTTTGGGTTGAAAGTCTTTAAATCTTATTATGTCCAAGCAAATACATCCTTAAATTGTTTGAAATTTTTTATAAACTCATATCTTTCTTGTTCATAACACCCTTTCCCCAGATTGATATTTTGAGGATGATCTTGCGTTCCTAAATTTACAGTTTTGTACAGCAATGAGAAACTCTTTGTTTTACAATTGACTACCTCTCTAAACTTGTCATGTAGGTCATACAATTTTTCTAATTTGAAAACATATTTGGGAATAGAGTTTACCATCTCATATGATGATTTTGCAGATCGAGGATCAGATATTACCATGAAATCTCAGAGATTTTCACCATGAGTGCTTTCAGCGATTACTACGTCTTGGAAGGTGTCTTCCATGTGAAAAAAATTGATGATCTGTTGATCGTCATGAAATACTCGCCAGTTTGTGATGTTGTCAGGAATCGATGGCCTGAATAAAAATTCAACCAACAACATGTTAGGAGAAATACCTTCAGTCGGCAACAATTTGAAGCAACATTAGCTAGTAAATTAGCTTCTGAATTACTCATCCTAGGAATGGAATTTATAATGAATGCTAGAAATTTGTGCATTAATCTCCATACCTCGGTTTGGTAATTCTTTAAATGCGGTGATAAACAATGTATTACATTTCTTACCAGTTTGAATACGATTTTAGAATCACCAAATACTACCAACTTTTGCACGTTCATGTCCATTACTTTCCATAGTCCCTGTAGAAGCGCTTCATACTCTATTGTGTTGTTAGTACATTCAAACTCCAATCGATAGGAAATAATTTTTTTTTTACCTATGGGATCGATAAGCACACAACCAGCACCTGCCCCTTCCCTAGATTTGGACCCATCAAAATATAAGGACCAGATTTGTTCATCATTAGTGATGTTTGGTGTACTTGACAAAGTTGTTGCCTGAGTATAGTTTGTTACTTTAGATTGTTGTTCTGGGTTGGTGATAGAAGAAATTTCAGTCATGAAATTACCAAAAAAGGTATTCGTTCCCTACATCTCAATCGAATTTGCAACAGTAATAAAAGGCTCATTTGGGTCATTTATATATGTCACAGTATACTTGAGGTAACATTTTGTGTTTATTCCGATCTTGTTGGGTTGTCCATTTTCTGGCAACCATAAATGAGACCAATCCGTAGCAAAATATTCATGCAACTTTTCTGACCAATATCTACTAAAAAATAAAACATATACTTCAGGAATTTCAAAAGCAATAATATCAATTACTTGATGAACTTTTGGATTAGACGAAAATCTTATCAACACATTTTTAAGTTCACCAATGACTTTGACATTAGTTCAATCTAACTGAATGAGATTTAAATCAGAAGGTTTTACTTCAACATTAATTTTCTGGCACACAGACAAAGGCATTACATTTGACGAGGCGTCAGAATCAACCATACAGTTATGTACATTCCTATTGAAAATTTCTAAATTTAATAAAAAAGGAGGTACATTTCTCCATGTAGAAACAATAGAATTCTGTTGATTTTTTATGGTTGTACCTGAAACAGTTTTATCTAAGTTTCCTACAGTTTTTTCTTATGTGTCCACTTTATCGTGATTTTTGGATGACTTTTTACCTAGGACATCTTTATCTTTGTTTGAGTCAGTTTTTGTTGATTTCATGCTGATAAGATCATTCTTTTTATTATTTTAAGAAATGATTTGGAGCATTTTTTGTAGGATAAGTGGAAATTTCAACAATTCAAAAACTGAAATATTTTCCCTTAATTTTTTAATATCTTCAACTAAATCATACTCTAAAACTGGGGTAGCAAAGGTTTGTCTCATTTCAATTTTCTTTGGTTGTTTTGAAATCACATTTTTACTTGTTTCGGGTGAAGGTTTGTTTTGTGTTTTACTTCTAGTGTTATAGGGATGGATAGTTTCAAAGTTTGCTTGAAATATGTTGTCTGATAAATGCCCGAAAATGGGAGGAGATGAGTCTTCTTCTTCAGGTGTCTCTTCCTCACCTATATCATCATGATTTTCAGGAGGAGAAGAAACAAAGTTGTCATGTGCTTCAAATATTATTTGCAAAGCATATTGTAGACCTTTGAAGTTTAGATCTTCTATAGTCGGGTTTGGACGGTTTGGAGGAAAAGGTTTTCTAAAAGGTGGTCTGAAGCCTCCTTTACTCGTAGATGCCTCCTCAATGGATCTCTTTAAGTCTATCACCTAATTGGATAATTTCTAGAAAGCCTTCTACAAACTTTCCAAATCTACTGTTTCATGTTGATTTTTATCTTGAGGAGGCCTAATAAGAATTTCTATTTTCTTTTTAGAAGATGAAGTTGCTTCATCCTCACTACTCAAATTATCTTTTAAGATCATAATTTCCTTCTCAATTAGGACTGCCTCTTCAAAGGCTTCTAATAATGTGTTATTTTTGGACCTTTTAACCCATATGGCTATGTTGTTATGCAGGGCCTTAGTATAATATGAAACAGTTAGGTTTTCTGTAGGCATCGAATCTACAAGGATTTTTTTTTCAGTGTTAGGAATCTTTGGTTAAAGTGTTTAACTTTTTCCTTAGGGTTCATATTCGAACTAGAGAGTTCCATTACCAAGACTTCTAGAGATTTATCATCTCCGAATTTTTCTAGAAAATAGGTTTCAAACTTGTCCCAAGAGAAGATGGTCTGAGGTTGTTGTGAAAAATACCAGGTTGAGGCATTCCCCTCAAAAGTGTACGGGAATAATATGCACACGACATCTTTGTGTTCGACACTCCAGAGTCTAATGGCTATCATAATTTTTTTGATGTGATCCTCAACTGATTGCTTCGAATCTGGATCAAATTTGGGCAGCCATTACTCTGGATGTTTAGGAAATGGGTGTTGGGGTCCAAGAGCAGACATGGCATCTTGATTGAGCCAAGGTCTAGTGGAATTATTTGGGTTTTCCATGGGATTTGGTGGAGTCGAAGGTTGATATGGTTCATATGAAGAACCAAATTCATTTGAATATTCACCTCCTAAAGAAGGTGGAGAAGAACCACGTGGGGATGGTGGGATACCAGATCCTCCAGTAGAAAGGATAAGTGCTTCAGCAGGATTTGTAATATTACCATCTAAAGGGTTTCCAGGAAGACTAGTGTCTTGAGGTTATTCTTGAATATTTGTAAAATCAAGAGGTTGATTAAGTTGTCTACCAGTTTTTCTAATACGGGATAAAGCACTCTGAGTTTTTATGATTGACTGGAGAACAATTTATTGGACGTCAATTCCTTGAGGAAATGGTGTCACTAGTTCAATGGGAATGTCAGGGGTATTGTTTGAGATAGTAGTTGGTTCAAGTGTAATGTTGGTGTCTTAGTGACTACATGTCACGACAAGAGAATGATTGTGTGGGGGATTCTTATGACCTCCATGTGCCATCAATGTATTTCATTCCCTCTTTCTAACACCATTTGTTGATGGCCATTTGTGACACACCGTCAATGGGAAGGATAGATCCAGGCTGGGGTTTTCTATTTAACCCAAGCCGTTTGGTATGATATAACTTGATGGGTTTTATAGCTCAATTAGCCAAAATAGGGTCCTAAAAAACAATGAAAATAAAATATACTAACTAGGAATGAGATCCTAACAATCGACACACTAATTACAAAATGTTGAGCTAATAGTGTTAATGTACAATGATTATATATAGTTTACAAGGTTTTCATGAAATATTGCGAAAGTCTTTGTTTGAAATAATGTTTCTAACAAGATTAAGTAAGAACATAACTCTTTCTAATGATAAGCTAATAAATATTGAATGAATATGATTGTAATGATATCATGAAAATAGACAAAGCTAATTAACATCCAAATAATGAAATAATTATTCACTCATATATAACCAACTTAAAAGGAAAGGAAAACAATGCATCTAATAACCTCTAGCTGATCAACAATAATAAACTAAGTTTGTCTCTCGGCATTGTGTGATCTCATGTTGTCCTTTATTAAGTGGAAACCTATGACAGAAACAATCATAATACTTCCTGAAGAAATTCAAGGAAGTGTTTCATATTTTGGAGTGAATTTATAACAACATAAGATAAATACTTATATATCCTATGACCTCAAGATAACCAATAGCTGAGGACGAAAGAAATTTCAATCATGGGCAGTGATGTTATCAACCATTTAATATAAGAAGTAAACTCAAAAATACCTAAATAGTTGATCAATCACAGGTACAAACTAGACCGATAGATAATGGACAACATTTAGATAATCAAAGATATGAAATATCAAGTGAATACAAGACTAAAGCTAAATCAATGCAAGTAACATTTCATAACATAGAAATTATAGGAGAAAACAATGGAACAAACATAATACAGTTTACACAGATCTAAAGCCAACAGCAAACTGCTTTCTCCATATCACTTCCAAAATTATATGTCCATTCTATGGTCCATAAAAAACATCCTTTACACCAAGCAACAAAAGCTATTTAAACATGTCTTAGATCAGTTACCTCTTATCATAAATATAGAGGATGATCCCTGAAAATAAGTTTGTTTTACAAAAAATAGAATAACAAAACGATACTCATGTAAGAGTCTTTACATCAAAAATAATTGCATTAATGAAATTGTTTTTTAAAAATGGGAAATTAATAAGCTATAGAACGCTTAACCCATGATTCCTCCTCCTTAAAAATAACTTCATGATCTGTTATTTACCTGAAAATGATAAAAGAAAATCAAATTTTAGATAATAATAAAAAATAATAATTTTGAATAGACTAGCTACAGAATATTTCGATTCTATAGCTAGAATCAAAATAAAAACAAAATAAAAAATGAATTTGTCTATTGTTTCTTCGACAGAATCAAATCAAAAAAAAAAAATCAAAACAACTATTTACCATTTCATATATTTGACAAAGAAGCATCTGATAAGTCTGAATTTGTGATGGTGTTGAAGTTCATTGATTTTTTATTAATCACATTACCAGACCGTTTAATCCTCTTGTTCATCCTGTGAGCGTTCAATCGAACACAGGCTTTCAACTTGTCATTCTCCCTCTCGAGCAACAATTTTTGTGCTACCATTTGGTTTAATTGTGCTTGAAGATAGGAGATATCCCTGTAATATCTCTCAACCCAATCAAGACAGTTTTCACAATGAGCTGGTTCTATGGTAGGTAAAGGTTCAGCCTGTTTTGCAGAGGGTAAATTAACCTGTCTTGTGATTTGTTCCATGTCGTGTTATATACTAGAGAAACTCTCTTGCTTCTTGAGGAACAATGGGAGATTAGAAACAAAATTGAACTGTGTTGCAACAGTATCGACATCAATCCCCAGAACCCAGTCATCTACACCCTCTTGAGCAATAAAATTATCGATATCATCCTCGGAAAAGCGATCATTGACCTCGATCACGGGGATTAGATGGTCACGCTAGCAATTTCTCAAATTTCTAGATATGAGCCTTCCTGGTCTCTTGTTTTTAAAATTCACATATGGATTACGTTGTTTCTTATACCTACCTTTTTCTTGACAATTGATTCATTTAAAACAACCTGAATCGGCTCATGAGTAGGAACAGTAGAAACTTTATCCTTTAAATCATCTAAAACTTCTTCAAAAGACTTTCTGGGAATAAAATCACATTGCGGCTTCTTATCTGATGGATTCTGGATAGAAACATAAGTTTGATCTATGGACGCATGGCCTTCTTGTGGATTAACACATAGGTTTTCGATAGTGGGGTTAGATCGAAAGGGACTGGGGTTTTCATCGAGATGAAGAGGTGATTCTATTACATTTTCGGGTAGAGTAAAATTATTTCTAAACAAGAAATTTTCCCAATTGTCTCGAGTCTTAGATAGATACAAAACCATGAGTATTTGAATGAGTCCATGGTGGAAAATGATTTATTATGGGTTTAGTTTGTGTCTTTGATAGAACTTATCCATTTTCTATAGACTCCTATGCAGATAAAAAGGCATATTCAAATTGAAACCTAGAAAAACCATCAACAAGAAGATAGGATACAAGAAGACCAAGCCATATCTACCTTCATAGGTTATGAATTTATTAAGAATTAAGAGCAGGCCATGCCATCGGGGTTTGAAAAGAGAAATTGGTGTACATTTTGGACAACAATGGGATTTCTTGGAGGCCATGAGTAAATGCCAGGGAACGCCTTCGATTTTGATTTTCTTAAACCATCGATCTCCCTCTTGGAATAATCCTGTAGCTTCTACTATGGAACCTTCGGTCACCTCTAGCTGAAGATCCCCTATCTTAGCCTTGGTGTCATCAAAAGACTGAGAAAAATCTTGGGCCACTGCAATGTTTTAACCCTTAAACCATTTGATGAAACTATCCCAGCCATACACCACAAGGTCATCCATGCCATCATCATGAGAGAAGAGATCCTGTGAACTGTTGGGATTGATCCTCACTATGAGAGCCATAGATATGGTTACAAAGAAACAACAGAGGTAGAAAGAGGTGGGTTGGGTCCTCCAAAACACGAAATGTAGGGTGAGGTATGCATAATCAGGAGGAAACCGATACCTAAGGATTTGGGAGGCTACCATAACAACCATATCGATCTTTGAGTGGGTAGTAACCAGAGAATGTGCATAACAGGAAACCATTTTTTGAAATGAATGCCAAGGCCAAAGCATAAAAAAATACCACTTGCAACAATGATTGCAGGCTTGAGATATGCAAGATGAAGGGATGATGTTTGAAGGTAAGTATGTGAGTCCTGTACCAGGACGACAAGATAGTGATACGACTACTAGGGGAAACATTCAAATTTTGAATTAAACCAAAGTTTTGCTAGTTTCGCAATCCAGCATATGTCAAATGTTGAAACCATATAATGAAAGCTAGAAATGACTAAGTCATATCTCCCAAGTTGGATAACTCAAATGTTATGGTAATGGATCAAAAAATGAAAATGATAGGCTTACAAACTTTGAATTTTATGAAAATATAGATGCCCTTTAGGTATAATCGCATTTGCAAAGAAAATAAACCACAAACTATATGATGACCACTCAAACCAAATTTTGTTCTAATTTCATGCTTTCAATCATGAAATTTAAATTAAACAAATGATAGATTAAAAATAATGAACTCTTACACACAGCTATCCCAATGAATCTTTTCAAATCCAAAACGATAAAAAAGTTTGTAATGAGAAGGAGGCAGCTATAGAAAATTTTATCCCTTTAAGACGACATTTTACCATGATAAAATTTACATGAATACTTGGCTGCCAACAAGAAGAAAACTAGAAGCAGTGTTAGGGTACCATATGAAACCGCGGAGGCCAAACAAAAAACCGATCAGACTGAGGAATTTGTCGATGTGGATGCAATTACTTCATCACATGAAGAACCAAAAATCCCTACACCGGTGGTGGAAGAAATAAAACCTTCAACAACATGGGCCATGGAAATCAACCCACACAATGGTGTGTAGGGTCACACTACAAACGGTGGAAGCATGGTACAATAGCCAACAAGGGATAAAGAAGCCCAATTAATAAATGGTGAATCCAACATGCACACAGAGGCCACAGATCCAAGACCACCTAGAGCATAGTTTGCACAACAGCAGGAAGTTCTAGAGGAAGACATTACCGACCAACCAGAATATAATGTGGAAAAGAGACAGATGGAGGTTGGGACCTCAAGTTAGCTGCCAAAAAGAAAGGGAAAACAACACATAGTGTGGTCCCTCTGCAGACAACCTGAAGCAACCATCATACTACTGCGCATTCCATAGGGAGTGAAAACCACGCCAACACTTTTGGGATGCGTGGAGAAGTTGAAATATTTGTACCACTATGTGGGCGATGTTGGAAAATTCCCCTAGTTTGTGTAGCAACTATACCTGGACAGCATAGAGATAGGCCCCTTTGGAGACCCAATACTACAACTGAAACCATGGGAAACTAGCCTGCCCAACAAAATCATTTTGAATCTGCTCGAAATTCCCCATTTTGGAAGGGGGAAAGAAGTAAACAACTATGTCAAGTAGTTGATGGAGGTCCTCCATGGAGGATTCTTATGGTTAGAACAACCTGTCTCAATAGACATGGAGCTTATTGCACTGATCACAAGTTTTCCATCAATGGGTGAGAACCCCGCGCAGTACCTAGATGACAAAACAAAAGAGAAGTCCTTGGTCGAGGAGATGAAGAAAACTTATGATACAAAGAAGGGATCACATGGCATCATAATCAAGAGGATCAATGACACAGCAACGAGGATGGCCACCAAGCTCATGGCCTGCAAAATTCTCAGGAAATGTCTCAGGGAGGAAATCCATGCTGAGGTCATCATAGCTACAACGCAGTGCACTAATGGAACTACATTCAGATGGGACCTATATCTATTAAACTTATTCCTTGAAGACTACAAAGATGTGCAGGACTTGGGAACAAATTTTCACTACTCATGGTTACTCATTTTGATCACACTGATGGGGTGGAGGGAGCCCTCGTACTCTCATTTTTGTGATCAGATAGGTCGTTGTCATTCAACGCGGTACACATCATTGGGGAGTAATTAATACCCCAAGCATAGAACTTCTAACACATGTACCTTTTCCAAGTACTTTAGAGAGATACAGGAAAGTGTTGTGAACACTTGGAGGACTATTCCAGACGTGGTCGCACAATACAGGGACATAGCCATCTTTAGAGTGACGAGGCATAACATGTGGATCCAAGATCATAGGGATCTGAGGAAGGAATGGATACAATTGAGATACTGCATCATTTAAGATGACATAGAAATGGTAATGAGGGATTAGCATGATGACTGGAGAATTCCAATCCTGACTCAAGAAGTTCTTAAGCGTACAAATGTAGACATCGTTGCACCCAAAAAGTCGACAAAGTTGGGGAAACCCAGATAGAATTCGACACAATAGAAGAAGGGGAGTGCATCGAAGAATAATACATGGGCATCACAAAAGGACACTACCTCAGGACAGAAAGAACAAGGAGTGGGGGACACTACACCACAAGAAAACCCCTCGACATCTACTCCAGAGGAGATAGGACCCCGTAAGAGGCCAATAATGCATACAGGAGGATCACGCAAGAAGGTGAAAGTGCACAAACAACTGCCAGAATACACTATCATGGAGGACGATGTAGACCTCATGGCAGAAAAGCTACAAGACCGCACAGCGAAAGATTTTGAAGAATCCCAACACCAAAGAGGAAAAATACAAGACAACTTGGTAGGAATAAAGCAGGTCCTCAAGAAGATCAAGTCAGCATAGAGGCCTGAAAGGGGAACTGAGTCCTTCCCTGAAGAAGAAACAACAGCGATAAGGAATACACCGAGCAAGGAGGAGACAGTTCATATTATTGCCCAGACGAGTCTGACTTTCAGGTTAACAACTAATATGATGAAAATATATGAAACTACAACACGTATGCCATTGAAGGATATGGAGTAGGTAGATCTAGTGTTAGCAAAAATACGTACCAAGGCACTGTACAGGAACCAAGTCAGTGTCACGCAGGAGGTACAATCATATGCCAGAAAAAATGCAACATAACTGCATGAGACAAGAGATGCTAAGGAAGCCTTGGAATTGGTGATTGAACAAGTAAAGTTCGAAACCAAGGAAGAAAAGGAGAACATAGACAAAATCGAACAGGGTGTGACAGTAGTGTACAATAACATCCCTGAAAGTGTGCAGGCGGAGAACACAAGTGCAAAGGAGAAACTCAATCTTATTTCCAAAACCATTGAACACTATAGGCAAGATATTGAGGAATTAAAAGAAAAATTGACTCCTACAACTCCTCCCGAGGTGAGAGAGAAGAGGAAACAAGAAGCTGCACTCCAAATCTTAGCAATGGAAGAACAAGTCAGTGTAGCAACATGATTGTTTGACAGAGCGGCATAGCTTTGGACAGTGCTGGATGAGGATGAGCAGGTCCAACAGTGGGACCAAGAGGAGGAGAGGATAAGTGTATCCATGTAATATCTCAAGAACCAACAAAGAACGATGAGCATCAAAGAGCGCCTGAAAGGTAATCAAGACATGAAGAAGATGCAAGCCGATTTGAATGTCGTGTAGAGATAGAAACAAGAGAGACATGCAGAAGTAGAACCACTCTAGGAGAAAGCAGTGCAACTAATTGCACAATTGGAGGAGGAAAAGAGGAATATGGAGCAGGTACAAACAGAGGGTGAAAAACTGATCAAGGAGGAGATCATAGTGCAATCAGTAGAGGCACTGACAGGAGGAGTTGCGTAGGTCTAGGCAAGAGGAAGGGAACTTGCAGACAAGTTCCATAGCCTAGAAGAGGTTTTTCAGGGAGTACACAATGGCTAGGTGGCTCAGGATGAGCCATGTGTCAGTGTTTAGGGCCTATTAGGTGCAGGCCTATTTTGAGGAAATACTATTTTTGGAGGAAAAAACCCAGAATTGTTAAAATATAGTGGGAAGGAAAAGCATCACGTACAAGGAAAGCATGCAAGGCGTGCATGGAGTAAAAACTAACTACATTATGGTTAGGGTTTTTGTAGGAGATTGTAATGGATGGTGAGCTGGAAAACTAGTATAAATAAGTACCTAGGAGGTCTAGGTCGGGAGTGTGTTGTTGTCGATGTTTTTGGTTGCTAAGTTTTGGTTTGTTTAATCAAGGAAACCACTATAAGATCGAATACCATTTTTGTAATTTGTTGAGTTGTAAGGGAGAAAAGTAGCTAGACCTTTAGGGTTAGATCGTAGGTTGAGGATCCTAATGCAATCTAGTCAACCTTACAAAGGTTGTGGAGTCTATTTTGTGATTGTATGAACGGAGTTGTAGTGCGCATGGTGCCATATATTGCATAACCATAACAAATGAGCCTGAGAAGCCAGATCTTTGTGGACGTAGCCAGGGAGGGCATGAACCATGGTAACACCTGTGTTATGTGATGTGTTTATTGCATAATTACTTTCTATAAGTAGTTAGTTGATGAATGAATAATTATGTGAGAGATGTTATATGTTA
>ML787757.1:23417-37649 GCA_009831015.1 Picea engelmannii | reverse complement strand
GTTGCAAAAGATTGGTACTATGGCATACAAATTGGAGCTGCCTGCATCTTCACGAGTACACCCAGTTTTCCATGTTTCATGCTTAAAGAAAGTTATAGGCGACAAGATCCCAGTTCAAAATATATTTCCAGAACTTGATGAGGAAGGAAAAATGATATTGGAGCCTGAATCCATCACTGACACAAGAATTCGCCAACTGAGGAATAGATCCATTGCAGAGTATCTCATTAAATGGAGGAAACTACCAGCTGAAGATTCCACTTGGGAAGATGAGTCTTTTATACAGAAGCATCCAGAATTACTCAAGCGTTGCGGACAACACTTGTCTCAAGGTGAGGGGCATGTTAAGCCCTAATATTGGCCCATTACCCCTTAATTGGGGCATATTATATTAGTAATGTTATTTTATTTATGTCGGCTTTAGGCCATTAGTTGTAATTATACCTCCTAGTCTCCTATATATACCAAGGAGACATTTTNATTTTGAATCATCTTGTACTTGAACATTTAAGTGGGGTAAAAGGAGGTTGCCCCCTCAAAGAGGCTTATTATCTGAAATTATCTCTTTTTCAAGGCGTTGAGTACTTTTCCTGAGGTTTTTCTATGCTATATTGATGTTTGGTTCTTAACAATCACCTTTCATCATATACACATTCGCGGATGTAGGATTGTTCGAAGACGGAGAGGGTCCTTGACTGCCCCCTTCCGCCCTTGTAGAGGCTTGTGTTAAGTTTTTCCCATGTTGGAATGGATTCGTTAACACAGCAGGTTGTTGTTGTGACACAAAATTTTGGGCCTCTGCAAGTCGAGGGCACTAGTGGGTTGGGTGGTCCTCCACGCACAGGTTACACAGATACTTTGCCTTCTATTTTTCAGTGTTGCCCCTACCAGCATTATTACTGGGTTTCTTATCCCCCTTACCCTTCTTACATTGTTTTTTCTTTCGATCAGGATGTTGGGTGGCCTTTGGATTTATCGATTGCACACTGTGTACATCTGATGTTTGGGTAGGGGGAGCAGCCGAAACAGTAGTTTGGTTGGCTTTTGTGTGTTTTATAGATAATTGTTGCATTTTTTTTGTCAGTTGTTCATGCTTTGTTTATGCTGAACCTACAATACCATTGGCATGTGGTCCAGCTCTCTGTCTGGTTTTATCAAGTATGGATCATGGTGCATCGGGCAAAACCTCGTACAGTAAATTAGACAGAGAATAAATTAGCTCAAGTTGTTGAGCTCTCATGATGTCATATTCTTCGGAAAACACTCCCAACGTTACGATGTCTTTGGATAGTTGTGGGACCAAGGACTTAAGGAACCACTCAAGCAGGAATGCAGGTGGGACTGGTACCTTAATCAAACTCTTTCAGCATCTCCACTCTCGGATGTGGTCAGAGATATGGTTTGCTTCTGTCTGTTTGAAATTGGAAAACAATTTTGTGCCAGCATCGTATCTCACAGGTAATTGGAAATGGTTTAGGAATTCCATTGTCGATTCGTCGAAGGAAGAATATCTCGAGTGATCAAGCTCGATGTACCATTTTGTAGCACTCCCAATGAGAGTGCATTGAAACAATCACAATTGTACGAATTCATATTTCAACGAATTAGATGAGCACCAAAGATGGAAGGTGGTCACATGAACCCCTAGATATTTGTTAGGCTTGGCCTCGAACTTTGGCATGTCCGAAGGAAATTTTGTCAGCATAAGAGGCCAATGTGGATCGTGACAAATGGGGTCATTCAACAATCTTGTCAAGTTTGGAAAATGTAAGTTTTCCAAGAAGGGTATCTTTGGTTGGTGTTGTTGATAACCATGGAAAAAGGGGCCTAGAGTTTGACTGGCACCAGGTTGCCTGGAAAAGTTGGGTTTCTAGACAGGGTTCTGGAAAAAACCATGGCCATGACTAGCATACAGATTTTGCGTGTAAGGAGACATCATCGGCTGATTCCCAAAATAGGACGTAGATGGTTGGGCGTGCATTATATTCGGAGGACTTTGGGAAGGTTTGCCCCATACCGATCCCATGGGCATAGGCATAGCACCTTGTCCGGGGTTCCATTGTTTGTGAAAAGAATTTCCCCATATTGGCATTCCTAATGAGGGAACTGATCCTTGCCAAGAATTCCAAGGTCCTGATGCGGAAGAAGTTCCTGGGTGTTCCCCCTATGTAGGAATAGTACCCTACATAGGGTTAGGTTGGCCATAATCGGGGTTGCCCCTGGTTGGGAAAGCAACTGAAGAGAAAGCATTGTTACAAAACACACCAAACAAAGAAAACATTGTCGACCCTACCGGCATATTATGAGAAGGTGGTGCTTGACTCCCTACTCCAAGTGAACTATGGTGTGTGTTTTTCCTAGCGGATTGTTTGTGGGTACCACTGAGTGAAGGGGACGAAGGAGGTAAATGACCTCCCCCGTAAGGGAAAGCATTAAAAGGAGCTGAAGTTCCCCCCATGGGTCCTTGGAGAGGAGTGTTAGAGCTCCCTTTCCCCAGACCTAAAGTCTATAAAGTGGAGTAAGATAGTACAAGGTTGTTACCTGTGCTAGGAATCCTTTATGAGAACGGAGAGGCTGTCACACTCTATGTGAAAGGATAAGTGGTCATCACCAAAGATGGGATCAGAACACTGCTCGAAGTAGAGGCGGTCGATACCGTGGTGGCTCGGACTGATGATGGTGGGGTAGGAGGTGGAACACCCCCTGTGACGACAACTGTGGCGGGAATATTAGGATTCCTAGAAGAAGAGACAGGATTTTCCTCCATTACCATCCACTTTAAATATGTCTAAAGGTCCTTTAACAGAGGTTGGTTAGGTGTTATTTTCGGTGACTTGATCGCTTCAAAAGACCCTTGTTGGTCTAGCTTTCACCTTAGCGGTGGCGGGGGTGGCTCCAATGTAACTAGTGGCAGGCCAAGAAGCCTTTGTGACCGGTGAAGCTCGTGATCCTCCATTGTGTGAGAAGATCATAGACACACTAGATCTTTCTATTCATTCAAAAACAACACACACTATAAAAGTCCCTACAAGATAAAACAAGCAAACAGTAAACTAGTTGGACGAACAGTTACAACAACCAACACTAGAGAAACTTAATGGTGCAAGTGAAACTCAAACAAGGAAGCACCCTAGAGGTATACTCTACAAAGCATGGCCCAATGTCTTTCCTAGGTACCGCAGTATACCCTCGCAATCACATTTGTATGTCTCTAAAAAAGATAGGCAACTAGGTTGTCAACGTGCGAACAATCACCAGGCAGGTACAGTCGACAGTCGGGTAGACCACAATTAGCAGGGTATCAAGCCCGAAACCTGTCAAGGGTATTGAAATAAAGTGGTTTGGAAGACAACTGAGGACCTTGAATGGATTCAAGACCCACAAAGCTCCATGGAAAATGAAATCGATGGAATCCTAAGACAAGCCCTCTATATGTGTTCTCCACTATGATTGGTCCAGATTTGGAGGGGTTATCTCTGCTACCTTTTTGCATGTGACCTCATGTTTATCCCCTGGGTTAGAGGGGGGTCCCGGATAACTTTCACGATATTGGACTATTAACACTCCCTAGCCGAGACTCCAATGTTTTATTTAATGGCCTTGAAGAGTTTCCTCTCCAACCTAATTCAAGGCCCTAACCCTAAACTAGTTGGTTGACCCTACAAACATAAAAAGTCTAATTAATTTTAGATTTAGCGTTAATTTTTATGGCTTGTCTTAAGTCAAAGGTTATGAAATTGAAACTAGTGATGTTTGAAAGACAAAAGAAAAGATAAATAGAAAGCTGGAAACAAAACACTTCTTGACAACTTCAGATTTGCTCTTTTAAATTCTTTAACCAACTTATCAAAAATAAAAGTTTCTAAGATATTTGAATAACAACCTCAAATAATATTTCACTCGACTACGAGCTACTTATCATCTAAGTAAACTGTCAAGAACTTATGAAAGCAAAGACTTTTCCTGGTTACTAATGCAAACCAACAACTATTTAACCAAACAAAGAAATAAAAGTTTTTTTTTTTTTATTTGAATGCTCACAAAGAAAAAATAAAAAATATCAACAAGTAAAGACCATGAAAACCTCTAGCCTAAGCACATATCGCAAAGAGTCACTCTAAAAATAACACACAAGCAGATTAAAAAGGACTCTCACACTTGTCTAAAAACCCTATGAAAGGAAAAAATTGAGGAAACTTCTTAATGAAAAAGGAAGCTATTGTTGTGATCAAGCCTAAGCTACTGAATGCTATGACAGAGACCAAAAAACCTGAGAGGGATAAACTCTTGACAAAGAAAAGGATGACTGCCTCTCCTTAAACAAAAATTTTCTCAACAGACACACTGCTGACAATTCAACAGCCAATGTGTGCACGTGAGATGTGTAACATCAGGGCGCATGTACATGCATCCAGACATTATGTAGGCCATGTATACTTATGAAACTCTCAAGAATGAAAAGACAAACACTCAAGCATTGGCAGAGACTATTGGTATTGAGGACCAGAATCTCTTGAAGACTCAGAAACTCACTTTGACAGAAAAAAAAAAAAAAAAAATTCAAAGAAAATTTCATAGAACAAACCAATCTGAGGTGTAACCTAAGCTATAAGCTACAAACATCAAAGACTAGAATGAGATCTAGAAAACCCCTGAGAAGGATTACTTCTAACAAGGGAGAGGATGAATGCCTCCCTAAAAGAAATTTTCTGAAATCATACACGTGACTGACACTTCCTCAGCTAGCGTGTAGACGTGGGTTGTGTGAAGGTAGGGTGTTGGTACACGTGTGCAAACCTTATACATGCCACGTGTACCTCTGTGGGTCCCGTAAAAAAAAAAAATTGTAGTCAAGCAAAGAAATAGAGATAACTAGTATGGAAGACCAGAATCTCTGTTAGCTCAGAATTTTGTAGAAACTTTAAAAACAAGAGATGAAACCAGTTTTTCAAAATACCCAAGAAAAAATATTCCCAAAAACCCTAGAGATCCCCAGTACGGTCGCCAATTCTGTTGTGAGTGGGAAATCCCTCTATGGACTAGCACTTAGGGTTTTATCATGCATGCAGAAAAGACCTAAATATTCCTACTTTTTACCATCATCCCGTACTTGATCCCCATTATTCTTAAGCAAATACGTAGTTAAGAAGATCAAGTGAACATACCTTATTTCCGGTGTTTGATATTGATCCCTCTTCATGCTTGGTCGCTCTTTGATTACAACTCTCCTCTTAAGGATGACATGCATTCACCAAAGACAAACAAATAACTCCACATGCATTTGATATACAGATTAATGGGTTAGCGATTTAATCAACATGTACGCAATAAACAATGAAAACCTCATGTGGTGGGACGGGAAAAGTACTTCTTTACTATTAACTTCACTAAAGAAACTTACAATGATGAAGTCGGCCACTGCTCCACGAACCTGGTCCTGGGCTCCTCTTCAACTGTCCTCCAACTTCTTTTCTCTATACTTCTCTTTGCACAAAAATGGCTAAAGGTTGGGACAAGGGGAATGCTCAATTGGGTATAGTCTCTTTTACTATGATTTTCCTCTTTCAAACGGGACCCCTACCCCTTCTTTTATAAGCTAGAAGGAGCTAGGTATTTGATCGAATGATCGGCCATGCATGGCCGAAAGGTTTAGTTAACTTTCCCAAAGTTGTGTCTTTCATTAACAAATTTTCTTTTTCCATTCTTTTGTAGGTACACGCGGGCTATATTGGGGCAGCTAGCATGTACACACATGTAGTAATGAAGCAGGGCACGTGGGCCTTTATAAAGGGGGTTTTAAAGAAGAGTTGTTCAGTAGTGTTTTGGCAAAGAAGGAATTTGAGATGGCCTGATGCCAGGTAAGTATGTCTAGTGAAAATTAGGGTTATAACACAAGATGATTAGATTCTAACCAATTTTGTTTTGATCTAGAAACATCTGGTACAACTGCTTGTGCCATAGTAAAAATTCTTTCTCTATTTAAAAATTGGATTAGTGGAACTGACGGTTTAAAAGAGGAGTTGCATCGAATAAAAGTATCATGTCCTAATACCACTCAATTACCTAAACCAATCTCCCAAGCTAGCCACCTTTTGACGATCAGGAAAGAGCACATAAATGTTTTTGAAATGATAGAAGTTCCCTGGGAAATGTGTTCTTCTCTTCGCAACCAGGAAATAATATCAACTCCTTTTAAATATTTTTTGATTAGAACTCTATTCCACAGACCTGTTCCGAATAAACCTCTCCATCAGGATTTTGCAGCCAATGACTGCACAAACCAAGTGATATTCTTTATGCCCCATCCTCCATAATCTTTTGTCCTAGCAAGATTTTTCCATTTTGTAAGATTATAGCTAGATCCTTTTTTCCCTCCCTTCCAGATGAATTTTTTAATGAGTTGTATATGGTGGATAATAAAGGGGGGAATTTTAATAAGACTAAGCCAATAAACTGGGATACTCTAAAGAACAAAATTGGCTAAAGTGAGTCTACCTCCTAATGAAATCCAATGAAAGGTCCCATTCCCAATTCTTTTCTCAATATTTTTTTGTAACCAAAGCCAATCATTCACCCTATAATTATTGGGTTTGAGGAAACAACCCAAATATTTCATACCTTGATCAAGGCTCTCAATCGGAATATTAAAGGATGAAGTCAAACTACGTTCTAGGCTCTGATCTATGTTATGAACAAGAAAACGCAACTTGTTACAGTTTACAACCACTCCGGAGGCAATAAAAAAATTTGAGAGTATAGTTTTAAATGGCAGCTAATCATCAAGTTTTTTAGCTCCAAGAATGAGTACATCATCAACAAAGAAGAGATGTGATATAAAAGTGCTAAAAACAACTTTTATTCCTTGGAAAGATCATGTGTTCATGGCTTGTATCATCAATCTACTTAAACATTCAAAAATCAAAAGGAAAATTAAAGGCGACATAGGGCACCCTTGTTGCAATCCCCAATGAATTTTGAAGAAATTAGTTGGAACAATGTTAACAAGAACAGTTGTGTTGACCGAGGTGATACAACCCATAATCCATTGAGAAACTTGCCAATTTAAACCAACCTGATCCAGAAGCAATCTTAGGAATTGCCAACTCACTTTATCATAGGCCTTCTTTAAATCAAGCTTCAGAATAGCTAAACTTTTCTTCCTCGTCTTTGCAGAGTGTAAGAATTCTTGAGTGATTCCAGCAGCATCAAAGATCAGTCTGTCCTTTAGAAAACCGAACTGCTCACCAAAAATGCAGGATGCTAATTTATCTTTGATCCGAGAGGATATGATTTTAGAAATAATTTTACAGACAAAATTGCACAATGAAATAGATCTAAAATCATTGAAGGTAACAAGCTTACTAATTTTTGGGATGAGAGCGTAAAAGGTTTCATTTAGAGTCCCTGGAATTTGACCTGTGCATCTAGATTCCTCCACAACACTGAGTAAATATTCACCCATAATGTCGAAGAAGGTTTGAAAAGTTCCTATGTCCAGCCATCTAGACCAGGACTTTTATCTTTTTGAATTTTACTAATAGTTTCTTGTATTTCTTCAATCGAAATAGCCTTGCCAATCTTCTCATTATCATCATCATTAAAAAACCAGGGGACATTCTTAACAAATTCAACTTGAAGGTCAATGTCTTCATATTCAATAGCGCAATATTGAGATTTAGAGTGATTAAATGTCATCTCTTTTAACTCGGATTCAGTATATTTCTTATTTATGTTCTCATGTGAGATGCCCCAAATTGTATTATGACTTCTTCTCTAAGAGGCAAATTTGTGAAACAATTTTTAATTTTTGTCTCCTTTCTCAATCCAAATATCCCGACTCTTGAGTCTCCAGGAGGCTTCTTCAATAGAGAGGATAGAGTCCTTCCTATGTTTGAGTGATTTTATAAGGTCCAAATCTACTTGCTCAAAAATCTGAGAAGATTTCTGACAACTTTTTTTCAATGGAGCTTAATTCAGCATTAAGTTGTTTCTTTTTTTTTATTTGCCAAATTATGAAAGATATATTCAAATGCTTAAGCTTTGTGCATAGTATAAGGATCGAAGAATTGTTTGTCCAGATTTTCATCTCTTCCCAGGTGTACCGAACCAAATAAAGGAAGCCTGAATCAATAACCCACGAGTTGTTGAATTTGAATGGAGGGGAAGAAGAACGGGAAGCCACCTCGAATTGCAAGCAAACCAGATTGTGATCGGATATAGTAGAATTGACGAACTAAGTATGAAAATTGCAGTGATTATCGAGAAGCTTTGAATCTAATAGGAAACGGTCCAATCTTTTAGAAATACCTACAGGACTTGCTCTACCATTCCTCCAGGTTGGAGAAAGGATGGATGGTTGAATGTCCACTAATCCTGAGCTGTGAAATATATTTCAAAAGAAATCGGCCAGAGGGTCAATACGAGCCATGTTTCCCCACACTTCTCTGGTAGATAAGGTGAAGTTAAGGTCACCTCCAATAATAAGATTATCCTCACACAGCAGCCTAGAATCTGAAAGATGTTTACAGAAAAAATATTTGTCTTTGTAAGGAACATAGAAATTAAGTAGTTTCACAGTTTCCTTTGAGTGCTTTAATCTACCTTCCAATAAAATACCTTCAATTGTGCCAAAAGCACAAAACTCAACATAAGATGGGTTCCAACCGGAAAGGAGACCTCTAGAGCGTCCTTGTGAATCTAAAGCAACAACATTCCAGTGTGGCAGACATTGAAGAAAGAGGGATTTTTCCTTTTCACCCTCCACCAGAGTTTCTTGAAGGAATACAATGTTGGTTTGATATATTGAAGAAATAGTTTGAGGGAGGCGATTTTAGAGGGACCCCCAAACCCACGGAGATTTAGTGAACAAATAATCATTGGGAAATGCCGAGAAGCGATTGGCTTGCTCTAAGGGCAGAAGAGGTGGGTCTATTGCGATCAGGGGAAGGGGAAAAAATTGAGGCTACGGGAAGGGTAGGGGGAGGTGTTGGCAGCCATTTCACATTTTTATCCTATCCTTATAAGCTACCTACACAAGGGTTTTGAACCCTCAATACTCGTTGTAAATCTTTAAAACAAAATGACACTATTATCTTGTGCATTCACACACCTGCCTTTTGTTTTCATTTTCACGACTGTAAGTGTGAAAACCATTGAGTTCGAAGTCATGTCGATGGCATTAAAATCGTCACTGGATTATTATGGTTACTCTTGTTTATGTGGTCATCTCACCTCTAACTCAATGATGGTCTCACAGTTGGCAAGACACCAAATCTTTACTCACTTTGCATTTTTGTTAAAATGACTTCATTTTTTTTTATGCAATGGTATTCTAGTGATTGTGATTGAGTCCTTGATACAATGGTAGTTTGATGTTCTTTGATCAAATTCCTTGGCACATTGGTTTCATGAAAAAACATTGACATTGTGGCTAGACCCTTGGTGCAATCATTTCATACAAAGCATAAGTTTTATGGTCAAATCTTTGGTGGTAAATTCAAAATATTGTTTTTCTTTAAATCATACAAACACTATTGCTTATGCAAATATTTCAGTCGACTTATTATGGTTTTCAATAGTTGATTGGCATTGCTTTTAACACACATCAATAGTGATTTGAATTACCATAGCGCCATCATTTGTACATTTTGATATGAATGTTTTGCATGGGTTTGTTTCGTTCCACCACCCTCGCACACATAGACATTAATGTCTGCCTTGTATCTCAGATTACCTCTGTTGCTTTTCGGGGAAGCTTGTGAGCGTTTGGTCTTGCGTATACCCTATCCAAACCCCTGGTTGTTACCCTGCTCACTGTGTGCCCACTCCTATGGCACCGGTAGTGTGCATAGAACCTAATGGCATCCAGACACTTCTACTATTTGACAATGCTCGTAAAGACTTGGAGAATAATGGTTGGATAGTTTTTATCCAAAGGTTTGAGGGTTTTAACCTTATGGTTGCCCAACAGTTCTCCCTTACATTTGACGGATGTTGGGCTAAGGTTGGAGACATCCAACTTGAACTGGATGAAGAATTTATCAGTTCAGCCACAGGTTTACCAGCTAAATGACAGAGGTGGTTTAAGAACTCAAAAGTCGACGAGGTGTCGTGGCCGCTCCTTTTCACGTCAAGGAAAATTGTTAGTTGTGATAGAGGTATGCCTATCACTACCCTGAAGACCAAATGGCATGATCTATTAGCAATTGTTAAGCAATTCATGACCTATGAAGGTCATTATGGTTTAGTGTTTCTTTACCATCTTCGTTTGCTAATGAATTTCATGGACTACCCTTTGAATATGCCTCACTACCTTCTACGCAGCCTGTATAAAATGTCCAAATGATTTAAATGGGAGAAGGATGATTCTAGCCTTTTTCATCACTGCTTGATCAAAATCATGATTGTTCATCATTTGAGCCTTAGTGGTGACTACTGGCAAGACTTCCTATCAAGGAATGGCTTTTCCACTCTCGAATGTGTTCAAGTGGACAAGACTGTAGTCAATGAAACCCTGCTTGGACCTGCCATGCCACC
The DNA here is from genome assembly GCA_009831015.1 of Picea engelmannii. NCBI lineage: Eukaryota > Viridiplantae > Streptophyta > Pinopsida > Pinales > Pinaceae > Picea > Picea engelmannii. Next base: position 27,113 of record ML787757.1, on the reverse strand, counting down.
TCCTACCCTTCTACCCCCTATCAAACCCTCGAACTGCCCCAACATTGACCTACCCGATACCATGCCTGACCCGTGTTCTAAAGACAATACTAAGATCGTTAAGATGAATGTAAGGAAGAAATGCAAGGGTAATACCGATGCAAATAGTAGGGGAAAGAAGAATGCACGATGGATATCCAGATGTGCTCGGAACAAGCCCAAGAAAAACCTTGACCAAAAGCCTATTGTCTTGAGGGAGGATTATGAATCTGATATTGAACACTTTTTGGATGAGGAATACCCCTATTCATAGGGTCTCTACTTTGTTGAACTCTACGACTATGTATCTAACCTCCCATCATGCCTCAATAATGACCCTAACTTCCCGGGAATTAAGCTTCATAGTGAAACCCCTGGTGACTTGAAAGAACCCTCACCTATAACGCCAAGGCCCGATCAACCACCATGTACTCAATGCAATTCTTGGCTTGAACGTTACTACACGGACATTCCCCTGCTGCAATCTAAAATTAAGTCATTAGAGGAACGGGTTACTGTATTGTCAAAACAAAGAGACAGGCTACAAGCCAACGAGAAGAAGCAAAAAACTACGAGTTCAATTGTCTTCAGAAATGTTCAGGCTACTACAGCCTTTGTCAACTCAAGGTTATCCTGACCGAATCGTTTCCTACAGCCCAGGTATGATTATTTCAACATCGATTTTGAATGATTTTTTTTGAAGTAGTTCAGTTTCGTTTAAATAGATTCAAAAAATGATCTTGTTATTTTGATTTCATTTTGAATTATGATTGCATTGAAGATTTGTTTGCTAAAATCGAATATAGCTAGGTTTTGATTGAACTGATTTAATATGATTGTGTCGGCTATGAGTTAGTTCGATTCAGTTCTATTTGGTTTGATTCAGAAATGATTCTATATGTTTGAATTAGCATAATCGTTTGTGTATACATTGTATTAGTATCAAAGATTGGTTTGATAAATAGAATGTAGTCTATTAATTTTGAATTCAGAAACGATTTTGTTAGTTTTTTTTTTATTCAACGAAGATTTTGTTAAGTTCTGGATTGACATAAACAATTGTGTTTGTGTTAAATGGATACGAAAGATTGGTTGTTAAATCGATTATGGTCTGTTTCGATTGAAATAGATTCAAAAAAATGATTTCGTTGGTTTTGAATTTTCAAAATGATTCTGTCTCTTTCGAATTGGTAATAAAAAGTTGTTTGATAGGTCGCATATATCCCTCTTATCATCCGGTTAATTAAACACGATTTCCTTTGTTTCAAACTGGCATAAAAGATTTGGTTACTTCCAGCGTGAATGATTTTCTTTGTTTTGAATTAGTAATTAGAGGTTTGTTTAATAGGTCAAATATATTTTTGTTATCATTTGGATTGATCTAAAATGATTATGTTTGTAAATATGACCATCTACAGAATCATGAGATTCTGTAGCTGGCCATGAAATTTGGATTTTTTTGTTAATTTTACAAATAAAGCATTATCTAAACTCGTTTATTTTTGTCCACCTTCAAGTACATACGAATATCAATTGGAAATTGGACATGATGTGACAATTTAGAACATACTTTTGTCACATAGATTTGGTTTAAGTTGTTAGTGTTAGTTAGAAATAGGCATTTGGGAGATTCTTCCCAGATTTTTTGTAAACAGTGTTGATAATTCCCACAAGGATGTTTTACCCTATGGCCTTTATATACTCATTAATAACTTTAAAGAATGGATCACTGTTGGGAGAACAAAGACTATGGACTTATGAGGATACGAACTGGAATGAAAGTGGATGTTTTGTAACAGCTTTAGCTTTCAATATATCAAACTTTTATTTCGAGTTTTGTTCATATCAGTTTGCAATCAAATTATCGACTACTTTAGCTATCATAATTTGTTGCAGGTTTATGTGATTTGGTTTATATGTTGTTCATATTTGATGTCTCTTATTTTAAGTACAGCAATTACTTTGTTTCAATTTAATGAATTAAAGGTTTATTTTCTTCATTAAATGAACGATTATATACAAATCTTCGCACAGGGATTTATCTAAATGTGATGATTTGTAAATATTAAGATTGTTGTCATTTTATGTCTTGTTTGTTCTGTCATTCATATTCAAAGAGCACTATTGCTTCCTGTTTACAAGAAGCTTGTGGAAAATCCGGTGCGGGTTTCTTCCCATCGAACAGCTAAATCGGATACTCTGCACGGGACAAATTGGAAAGCGTTACTACAGGTTAGTTTGTTAGCATTATTCAAGTAGTTTAGATAGATATATAGTTCATATTTATAGTTAGGATTATTATTTTAATTACTCATCTTAGATAGTTTTCATTTTATTCCTTTCTCATAAAATTATAAAAAATCAAAAAACAATAGTTTTGTTGTCATAGGGCAGTTAACAAATGATTTTTGCAGGTTTTCGATTTAAAATCTGTAATCTGTAAATACTGTACATTTGTGATTGAGATATAATTGTAACGATAGCTGAACATTTAAATAAGTAGGATTTGTTTTTATGATATTAGTAAGTAAACTGTATATATGCTTTAGAATTGTATATAGTTTGTTGTAGTTGTTTTTTTTTATTTAGATTAGTTCTTTTAGTTTAGTTTTTCTTTCGTTTTCCTAGGACTTAGATCAGCCAACGGAGCCGCTAAACCCGTCGGAGTGGATCATCCCAAATGGCTTGGGTTATTTAGACAACCCCGGACCGGATTCACCCCTCCAGTTGACGAGCGTTCAATTTCACCTATCAACAAATGGCGCTAGAAGGAGGGTCGACTGACAAGTTGGCCTTGTAGGATCCTTTATTTTAAATATATTCAATTTCCCCATGGTTCCCCAAATCACTGTGTTGGAACATGCTTTCAACTTTTCATTACCCAATGTTCCCAGCGAGACAGTCTCTTGCTTTTCCAAACTCACCTTTGATGGTGGAGGCAATATATCTGCTAAAGACCACCTTAACAAGTTTTGGTGCAAATGCATCAAATATGACATCTCAGATTTAAGAATTTTATGCAGACTTTTTGCTTTTACTTTTAGAGGTCGGATCAAACATTGGTTTGAATCCTTTCCAGCATGTCACATTTTTTATTGGTTTCAATTTGTAGATGAGTTTCTAGATGCTTTTGAAATTTATGATTTTGATCAATTGTGTGAAGAATTTCATACTTCGCTAATCAACGACGATTCATCTTCAAAAGACTTTTTGACAAGAGTTTATCATATCCTCTATAAATTTAATCTCGATGACATGTCATTGGCATTAAATCTCTTCTATGATGCTTCCATCCCTTCCATCCAGTCATGTTCAATCACGAATGAAGAACCAATTGAAAATTCTATCACTCTACTACAAGAACAATCTTCTTCGCAAGAAGAGAAAAATTCTTCCGATAATGTTGAACAAGCCAGGGAGGTATAATCTATTGATCAGGCTCTTATTGACAACCAAATTGGTTCTTCCTTTGAATCATTGTATTTTCAGTCTAAGACTAGTATGGAAGATGATTCATTTATGGCTCAAGGTGAATACCCTCATTCTTGTAACTCATGCTCTAATCAACATTTAAAATCAGTCATTGAAGAACACTTAAGCAACGAAAATCGTCTTGAATGTTCTAGTACTCCTATGAAACTGATTAGAGAAGAAGTTACACAACTAGAAGAAGAAACT
>ML787757.1:6443-23367 GCA_009831015.1 Picea engelmannii | reverse complement strand
GCACTTTGTTCACAGGAAAGACTAGATGCTTGTCACATAAATTTTGAATTATCTATCACACAAAAGGAAAATCCAGATGATCATATTATGTTGAGGAATTCGTCACCAAAACAGAGTAAGAGTTTTAAAGAAAGTGAAGAGAAATGTCTTGAGAATACCATTGTTGAGTATCATAGTTCAAGAGATTCTTTTCATCTTCTTATTTATGATTCCTTTTATTCTTTATACCCTGATCTATTCCTAGATTCTGGTGGACTTGACATCTTACCTACAACATACTACTCTTTTCCGCCACAATCATATCCTTTCGATATGCTAAATTTTGGTGAAATCAATTCCAAACCTAACATTGATAAACTTGGATTTGATGCTTGTTCACTTTCATCACTCACATGGGAAAAGGACATGTTGCGAGATGATTTTACACAGTTTATTTTTGAAAAAGACAATGCATTATATCTTATGGAGATCAAAAATTCTAAGTTGCATATTCGTTCTTTGCTTAGCTCGAATCTTGATGTTTATGCTTCACATTTTGAAATGATCAATCTCATCGAAGGAAACATTCAAACCAATGATCTAATTGATTGCACGAATCCTCCTATGATGATTTTCCCATTGATATATTCATTTCATCAAAGTCATGGTTTGCATCCCCATTTTTGTGATAGGATCGTAGGATGGCTTGAATATTCATATATGAAAAAATTTCATAATAAAGACAAAGTTGAGCTTGCTTTATTTTTACCCAAATATCTTGGAAGTAGGCATGACATATTTCTTTTAGATCCTCCATGTGAAGAAATTAGTGAGTACTTAGAGAACTATCAGGAGGATGGGGTATTTCGGCCTTGACTGATGGTTATTCCATTTCCTCGTAATCCTGACAACTTTTTCAAAACTACTTACACTCGCCCATGCTATTATGACCCTTATCACGACAAGATTGCACAATGGCTAGAGGATTCATACATCAAGAATATTCAAGGGAATGGTAAGATCATGCTTACTTTAGATGTTGATTATGAAGGTAAGCATGATATGTTTCTGTCATCTTTTGAAATATTACCATTCTTATTAATAATGTTTGATTTTGTTTCCATTGCAGGATTGGAGTTACTCCTATGGCTACATTGGAAGCATGACTTCATGTAGTATCTCGATTTGTTTAATAGTTAGGGTAGGTTTAGAAATAGCTTTTCCTTTCAGTTGTATTTCTCACTATTTCTCCTTGTAATAATGCAGTCATGAACGCAAGTGGGCACACCATGAGAACCATAGTACGGTTGTTGTCAAGGAAGTCTCCTTGATCTTTTTCTCTTTTCTTTTAGTTGAACATTTATTTTAAAAAATGCAGTATCATCATGAAAAACTTAAATGAAAAGTAAAGAGATAAATAAATCTAAATCAACCCTGACCCAAGGTACCGTGAGTAAGATTGCTTTCCCATCAAACAAGTTTTTTTTACTTTCTTTCAGTCTCCCAAGGGATTTGTTGCATGAGGTTTTCAGATACACCTTCTGTGCATATCTTTTGTTTGGATTTCTTTGCTTCCAATTTTTTTTTTCCCTGGTGTGTTTTGTTTCCTTTTATGCTTATCAGTTTTTTTTTTTGAAATACACATACCTGCATTATGAACTGGTCAGACAAAGAAAACAGAAAATTCTTTCTCTAAAATGACTGCTGAAGATTTGTCTAAACAACAATTATAATATACTTCTAAAATTTACAGCCATGTTGAGAAAAGACTATTGTTTGAAAGAAGTTTATTGATTTCAATCTGTAAGTTAAGCCTGTCATGATCATCTTTTTCTTCTTACGTTGTCCCTGTTCCTTAAGGGAATAACTCAGAAGATGTCTCCCTACCTTCGAAGGTTGGTTTTGTAAACAAACCATCTCTGAATCTTAATGAAGGACAATTTAAAAAAAAAATCTTTCAAGGTCTGAAAAAATATGTCAAAAATATCATAATTTTCAGCGTCACCCCACTCAATTATATATCTTTAAAAACCAAATAAATCATTAAAAGAGCTATGGGAAGTGCTTGTAAACCCGCCGAGATGTTGGACAGGTCTATTGGTAGCAGGTAAATGCATGCATGATGCCAAGACAACTTCGTCGGGGTACTGAACAGACCCGCTGGCAGCGAAGCAATGTTGGGTAATGAAAATTTGCAAGTATATAATCTCTTGACCGTAAAATGTCCTTTATTTTGATCTGGAACTTCTTGGAAGGATACAGATATCAGAGTGGGTTAAATGGAAACCCTGTCGAGGCTATGGATGCCTGTTGGTAGCAGTGGCTCTGTCAAAAAGTATTGGAGATTTATCTTTAATATCATGACTCGCTTGTCTTAAGAATGTTATCAGTTTTCATCTTTTAAACCACTGCTGGAATTATTTGATTAATGATGATGTTTAAACAGTTTTCTAGTTGTTCTTGAGTTAGAATTATTCTTATTATCATGATCTGAATTTGTTCTTTTGGAAGAGATAATTGCTTCTACCAGTGTGTCGCCATTGTTGACAGCCATTTCGCATTTTTATCCTATCCTTATAAGCTACCTACACAAGGGTTTTGAACCCTCAATACTCGTTGCAAATCTTTAAAAAAAAATGACACTATTATCTTGCGCATTCACACACCTTCCTTTTGTTTTCATTTTCACGACTGTAAGCATGAAAACCATTGAGTTCGAAGTCATGTCAATGGCATTAAAATCGTCACTGGATTATTATGGTTACTCTTGTTTATGTGGTCATCTCACCTCTAACTCAATGATGTTCTCACATTTGGCAAGACACCAAATCTTTACTCACTTCGCATTTTTGTTAAAATGACTTCATTTTTTTTTATGCAATGGTATTCTAGTGATTGTGATTGAGTCCTTGATACAATGGTGGTTTGATGTTCTTTGATCAAATTCCTTGGCGCATTGGTTTCATGAAAACACATTGACATTGCGGCTAGACCCTTGGTGCAATCATTTCATACAAAGCATAAGTTTTATGGTCAAATCTTTGGTGCTAAATTCTAAATATTATTTTGCTTTAAATCATACAAATACTATTGCTTGTGCAAATATTTCGGTCGAATTATTATGGTTTTCAATAGTTGATTGGCATTTCTTTTAACACACATCAATAGTGATTCAAATCACCATAGCGTTGTTGTTTGTACATTTCGATATGAATGTTTTGCATGGGTTTGTTTCGTTCCACCACCCTCGCACACTTAGACATTAATGCCTACCTTGTATCTTTGATTACCTCTGTTGGTTTTCGGGGAAGCCTGTGAGTGTTCGGTCCTGCGTATACCCTGTCCAAACCCCTGTCTGTTTACCCTTCTCACTGTGTGCCCGCTCCTATGGCATCGATAGTGCACATAGAATCTAATGGCATCCAGACACTGATGTTATTTGACAATGCTCGTAAAGACTTGGAGAATAATGGTTGGATAGTTTTTATCCAAAAGTTTGAGGGTTTTAACCTTATGGTCACCCAACAGTTCGCCCTTACATTTGACGGATTCTGTGCTAAGGTTGGAGACATCCAGTTTGAAATGGATGAAGAATTTCTCAGTTCGGCCACAGGTTTATCAGCTAAAGGACAGAGGTGGTTTAAGAACTCAAAATTCGACGAGGTGCCATGGCCGCTCCTTTTCACGTCAAGGAAAATTGTCAGTTGTGATAGGGGTATGCCTATCACTTCCCTGAAGACCATATGGCATGATCTATTAGCAATTGTTAAGCAATTTGTGACCTGCGAAGGTCGTTATGGTTTAGTGTTTCTTTACCATCTTTGTTTGCTAATGAATTTCATGGACTACCCTCTGAATATGCCTCACTACCTACTACGCAGCTTGTATAAAATGTCCAAACGATTTAAATGAGAGAAGGATGATTCTAGCCTTTTTCATCACTGCTTGATCAAAATCGTGATTGTTCATCATTTGAGCCTTAGTGGTGACTGTTAGCAAGCCTTCCTATCAAGGAATGTATTTGCCACTCTTTAATGTGTTCAAGTGGACAAGGCTGTACTCAATAAAACCCTGCTTGGACCTGCCATGCCACCTCCTACCCTTCTACCCCCTGTCAAACCCTCAAACTGTCCCAACATTGACCTACCCGATAGCATGCCCGACCTGTGTTCTAAAGACAATACTAAGACCATTAAGAGGCATGTAAGGAAGAAATGAAAGGGTAATACCGATGCAAATAGTAGGGGAAAGAACAATGCATGATGGATATCCAGATGTGCTCGGAACAAGACCAAGAAAAACCCTGACCAGAAGCCTATTGTCTTGAGCGAGGATTCTAACTCTAAGATTGAACACTTTTTGGCTAAGGAATACCTGTATTCACAGGGTGTCTACTTTGTTGAACTCTACGACTATGTATCTAACCTCCCATCATGCCTCACGAATGACCCTAACTTCCCGGGAATTAAGCTTCACAGTGAAACCCCTAGTGACATGAAAGAACCCTCACCTGTAACGCCAAGGCCCGATCAACCACCGTGTACTCAATGCAATTCTTGGCTTGAATTTTACTACATGGACGTTCCCCTGCTACAATCTAAAATTAAGTCATTAGAGGAACGGGTTACTGTATTTTCAAAACAAAGAGACAAGCTACAAGCCAACGAGAAGAAGCAAAAGACTATGGGTTCAATTATCTTCAGAAATGTTGAGGCTGCTACGACCTTTGTCAACTCAAGGTTATCCTAACTGAATCGTTTCCTACAGCCCAGGTATGATTATTTCAACATCGATTTTGAATGATTTGTTTTGAATTAGTTTGCTTTGAATTAGTTCAGTTTCGTTTAAATAGATTCAAAAAATGATCCTGTTATTTTGATTTCATTTTGAATTATGATTGCATTGAAGATTTATTTGCTAAAATTAAATACGGCTAGGTTTTGATTGAACCGATTTAATACGATTGTGTCGGCTCTGAGTTAGTTCTATTTAGTTATGTTTGGATTGATTCAGAAACGATTCTATATGTTTGAATTAGCATAATCGTTTGTGTATATGTTGTATTAGTATCAAAGATTGGTTTGATAAATAGAATGTAATCTATTAGTTTTGAATTTAGAAACAATTCTATTAGTTTTGTTTTGATTCAACAAAGATTTTGTTAAGTTCTAGACTGACATAAATGATTGTGTTTGTGTTAAATGGATACGAAAGATTGGTTTCTAAATCGATTATGGTCTATTTCGATTGAAATAGATTCAAAAAAATGATTTCATTGGTTTTGAATTTTCAAAACGATTCTGTCTCTTTCGAATTGGTAATAAAAATTTGTTTGGCAGGTCGCATATATCCATGTTATCATCCGGTTAATTAAACACGATTTCGTTTGATTCAAATTGGCATAAAAGATTTGGTTACTTCCAGCATGAATGATTTTCTTTGTTTTGAATTAGTAATTAGAGGTTTGTTTAATAGGTCAAATATATTTTTGTTATCATTTGGATTGATCTAAAATGATTCTGTTTGTAAATATGACCAGCTACAGAATCGTGAGATTCTGTAGCTGGCCATGAAATTTGGATTTTTTTGTTAATTTTACAAATAAAACATTATCTAAACTTGTTTATTTTTGTCCACCTTCAGGTACATATGAATTTCAATTGGAAATTGGACATGATGTGGCAGTTTAGAACATACTTTTGTCACATAGATTTGGTTTAAGTTGTTAGTGTTAGTTAGAAATAGGCATTTGGGAGATTCTTCCTAGATTTTTTGTAAACAGTGTTGATAATTCCCACAGGGATGTTTTACCCTGTGGCCTTTATATACTCATTAATTTTTGTAAATAACAGATCACTATTGGGAGAACAAAGACTATGGACTTATGAGGATACGAACTGGAATGAAAGTGGATGTTTTGTAACAGCTTTAGCTTTCAATATATCAAACTTTTATTTCGAGTTTTGTTCATATCAGTTTGTAATCAAATTATCGACTACTTTAGCTATCATAATCTGTTGCAGGTTGATGTGATTTGGTTTATGTGTTGTCCATATTTGATGTCTCTTATTTTAAGTACAACAATTACTTTGTTTCAATTTAATGAATTAAAGGTTTATCTTCTTCATTAAATGAACGATTATCTACAAATCTTCGCACAGGGATTTATCTAAATGTGATGATTTGTAAATATTAAGATTGTTGTCATTTTATGTCTTGTTTGTTCTCTCATTCATATTCAAAGAGCACTATTGCTTCCTGTTTACAAGAAGCTTGTGGAAAATCCAGTGCAGGTTTCTTCCCATCGAACAGCTGAATCGGATACTTTGCACGGGACAAATTGGAAAGCGTTACTACAGGTTAGTTTGTTAGTGTTATTTAATTAGTTTAGATAGATATAGAGTTCATATTTATAGTTAGGATTATTATTTTAATTACTCAGCTTAGATAGTTTTCATTTTATTCCTTTCTCATAAAATTATAAAAAATCAAAAAACAATAGTTTTGCTGTCATAGGGTAGTTAACAAATGAATTTTACAGGTTTTCGATTTAAAATATGTAATCTGTAAATATTGTACATTTGTGATTGAGATATAATTGTAACAATAGCTGAACTTTTAAATAAGTAGGATTTTTGTTTTATGATATTAGTAAGTAAACTGTATATATGCTTTAGAATTGTATATAGTTTGTTTTAGTTGTTTTTTTTTATTTAGATTAGTTCCTTTAGTTTAGTTTTTCTTTCGTTTTCCTAGGACTTAGATCGGCCAACGAAGCTGCTAAACCCATCAGAGTGGATCATCCCAAACAGCTTGGGTTATTTAGACAACCCCGAACCAGATTCACCCCTCCAGTTGACGAGCATTCAATTCCGCCCGTCAACAGGAGGTTCAATGATAGAAAAACTAAGAAGACTGCCATATATTGATCCAAGAGGCTTTTTAGGGGGACAAAGACATGATTTTTTTTTAACCATCACATTAGAACGATCAATAGGAAGAGGCCTAGAAAGATTGGTAATAGGGAGGGGGATGGGAGATAAGGGTGCAATCGAAAGGGTCAAAGGGAGATAAGATGGGGAAGGTTTAGTTGATAGGTTTGAAGGGGAGATGGTTTTAGGAGGAGAATCATCAATAAGTAAAGCAGAATAAGTTATGGATAAAACAAGAACATTTGAGGGGCTAAAGGCGAGGAAGCTGTGCAAATTTTGGGGTGATAGAGACCGAGAGCAGTCCAAAGGGGCCGAGGTCTCTAAGGAATCAAGAGAAAAAAGAGGCAAGATGCAGCTAACAAGTTCAACAGTAATGGGATAAGAATGAGGACCCGAATCATCCAATCTTTTCATGAAGAGATCCCAGAAACTGTCAAAAATATCTAATACCTAATCTTCATTATTTAAAAAAAAAAAAAAATCATCTACAGAGATGTTTTGAAAAAAAGATGGAAAAAAAACCTCCATCTTACCAAGGAACGAGTCGCGATCTGAAAGTTTGGGAAGAAAACTACCATCCTGATCCATGGATTTTAAAGGAGTTGCAGACCAATTCAAAGAACAAGAGGCCTTGAGATGTCTCGTCTACTAGCAAAGATGTAGCGAAAGGGTTCCCTCCATAAATATACAGATTGGCAGAAAGAGTAATCCCCAACATATACTTTGATGGAATCTGGGAGACCAATGTACAGGTCCATCTCGACCAAAACCCACGCAACACGTTTGTTGACCCAATGAAGAGAACACTCGTCGAAATATATAAAATTCCCAACAGAATTAGCAACCACTTCAATGATTTGTTTAGACCAGAGTTCGACCGGAAAATCCGGTAACAGCATCCACATGAACCTTTTGCTCAATGTTTCAGTTAGAGGGTTGAAACCGAGAACCCAATACTTGAGCATGAGAACTCCCCTAGTTAGAATCCATGGGGAGTTTAATATTCTCGATAGATCTTCTTCGGCAAGAAAATGGAAAATAAACCAGTGGTTGGAGAGTAGACTGAACCTCTAACAGTAACCTAGAACATGTTTCCATAAATCTTGGATCCATTCTGATAACAAATCCTTGTGCATCCTAGTGTAAAAAAAATTACCGATGAGAGCCTTCTTTGATAAACTAGAGACCCGGTCCATAGCAATATCTTTGCCAAGGATACAACTAGAAGTGGGTTGTCTAAAATTCCAGCATTTTAGCTTTCAGTTTGAGCGAGTTTTAGAGCAAGTGGATCTGTTACGACCGGCACCAACTGGTAAATTCGAAGAGAATTTATGCAGGCGTTTTGTAGTAATAGGGACTAGGGAAGGAGAAACAGTAGGAGCATCGGAAACAAACTAAGGAAGAAAACTAGTGCAGAAGCATAAGTGTGAAGGTGCCCTAAGCTTCTTGTCACCCACGTGATCTAGGGCAGGTGTCTTTCTAGCATGCAGTTTAGTCTTATCAAAACTCAAACCATTAGCTAGTTGTTGGGGATTTTGTAGTGGAGGTGATGATGGGATGTGATCTGGCAAAGCGTGACGAATACAGTCATACAGGATATTATATGTGTCATCCGTTAGAAAGAGATTATCATTTTCCCAAAGATCGTCAGGTCAATATATTTAGCCATAAAAGACTGTAAAGGGAAGACAAGACTGGGGAAAAAGGCGTTTCAAGGTGGAAAGTGTATCCACATCTGCAAGAAACCTCATGAGTCAGGGGAAGAATGAGGAGTCATGACTGCAGGAAAAAGACAGGTATCCAGCTGGATCCTGGGGTGGAAGGAGGAGCCATGTATGCAGGAGAAAAGTCAGAAGACCGGCTAGAAAGGAGAAAAACCCATCCGTACTGGACAAAAGGTGCACCATGTCTGCGGCTACCTTGTCACGAAGCTGTGGTAGCCCCACACTATGGGAACCCTAACCCTAATATATATATATATATATATATATATATATATATATATATATATGTATGTATAAATAGTTGTGATTTATATTTAAATTATATGTGCACAAAAAGCCAAGGTTAAAGGTTATATATAGCCATGATTTATATAAAATGAATAATAATTGATTTTAATATTCAAAGTTAAATGTACTTCATGTTTGTATTTGGAATCAAGTTGAGTTACGAGTATGATGGATAATTTTTTATATTTCTTTGTTTGTGTTATTATACCTACCGATAAGCATGGTATATAGCTTTGAGTTAGGCTTGACTTTCTATTAGTTCATGGTTGACCATAAAATATACACCCCTTTATCTAAAGTTTTAAAAAATAATGATTTATTTTAAATTTTAAATCTCGTTTATTTGATATCTTATTGGCCAAAGACTTTAAAGTCTTATTGCTGCCTTCACTTCCCCCAATGTCATTATAATAAATATTTCTTGTTTTTTAATATATATCGTCCAAAGTGGGGACCATCTTAGAAAATTCGTGCGGCAGGTATAGTTTGTATCCAAGTGGTTTGTTCCTTTGTATGATGATGTTTTGGAGGTGGTTACTGGATTATTGTTTAAATATTTAGCAATGGATAAATGATATTTTATTTGTGTGTTTCATAATCGTGGGAGAGAAAATCAGAAGGAATGTTGTTACAAATCAATTAATTAAATAAATTAAGACAAAGATAAAAATAGTAGCAATGGGCATCTTGTCATAAATAATTATTCTTGTGAGAGGACGCAACAATCATTGGAATAAATTAAAACAGTTAAAATTATAATTAATTTTCCAAGTCGTACAAGGATAAGATAGTAGCTTTGGGAAGCTTATTGCACAAATTTTCTCTTTATTCTTATGTCCACATGATTATAATGTTTATACTGTATTCTTATGTTTGTTAACTTTTATTATAATCCATTTTATTTGTAATAAAATATTGGAAATAGCCAGAATTAATGGCCTTTTAATTATAGTCATTAAAAGGGGTGATTAACCTAATTAGCATAATACTGTGATTAATACCCATTATATTCACTACAGTTAAGATATTTTACCATGCATGGCCATAGTTAAGGATTTTTTTAATGTGAATCTTTTTACTATTATGTGGCGCACATCTTTTTACTTTTTTGTGGGTGCGCAGAGCAGTTGGGATCTGAAAAAATTCTATGATTATGAATGAATAAATACAATGACTTTTTCTATGTTTTCCACTCACATAAAATTTGATTTGCAAGGATATTCACGCATTCATTTGTGCTCTATTTCACTCCAAATGATTATAATGAATAACTACAGTGACTTTTTCTATGTTTTCTACTTACGTAAACTTTGATTTTCCATGCATCCCTTTGTGCTCTATTTCACTTCAAATCATAAATAAAATCATGTAAAATTAGGGTTATGTTAAGATTAGGGTTTATACCAGGATTATCTTAAAGTTAGAGTTTGTAAATTAAATACGCCTTTCCACGTTCATGAATATGTGAATATTCTAGTAATATTAATATAAAAACTTTATAGAATTACTTAGACATTTCCCTGCTTTATGAATCTTATTAATAATATTAATATAAAAGCTTTCTTGAATATTCCCATTCGCCGGTTAGAAAGTAGACTATGATGCAGAAGGCTATGATAGCCTTGGTAAATGGTAGGAGGTTACGAGAACTAGTAGATAAGTCGTTGACAGTACAGATGAGGTGGATCTTAGTTACAAGACTAGTAACGGATAGGAGGTTAGGAGCCTAGTAGATAGACAGTAGGTAGAACAGATGGCTTGGTTCTTTGATCCACTCAAGGTTGACATGTGGAGCCAGGAAATAATATTTAATTCTAACGAAGAGTATAGGGATGAGCTACTAAAAACTAAGGCGATCAAGTACAGAAAGGGGCCCTTTTTTAATACACTTAAATCATGCATTGAGTTCTAGGTAGTTTTATTGCCAGATGGAGGCACGGATGGTATTCGAACTAAGAAAAGGTACGTCATGCTCATCGATGACCTATTCGAACTTGAATCGAAGAGAAAAATCTGGACAATAGCTGGAACAAGTCGGACACTTTCCGCCCTTCATTCTCTGAATAGATAGGAAGGAAACTCTCCTACAGCGCATTGTCTCAGAAGGGGTTTCGGTACTTGCGGTAAACTCGATGATCCGTCAAATTCTATTGAGTTTAATAAGCACCCCACAGGTTTTAGGGTTTTGGAAGGTAGAGATAAAGAGTCGGGTTACGCCAAACAGAGGGTTTCAAAATAAAAATCATGGAAGCCGAGGAAAAATAACTCTAAAATGGTTTTGAGTCATGATGTGGGGTTGAAGGAAGCTTCTTCCTTATCTATCTTAGCACTGGTTGGCCGCTTTAGCTATTGGGCTTGATCGATGGAAGATGTAGGCTGTGGATAGAGAAAAATTGGAAGTCGTTCCTGGGGTACACTCCAGAAACCATGGTTTTGGTCCAAGGTTGGTTCTGTTTCCAATTTAGGTGTTGAAGACGTGGAAAATATATTAAATGAGGTTTGGTTATGTGGGTGTGAAAACCTCATGCTAAAAAGGTGGACACATTGTTTTAACTAGGAGAAATATGTTATCATATTCAGGCACCTGTTGGTTTTAATGTCAGGATTCCCACTATCTTTTTGGAGCCTGGAAGCATTCAAATAAATGGGCGACACTCTTGGTAAGTTCCTGCATGTGGAACAAAATTAATTGGAGGGACAGGATCACAAAATGGGAAAAATATTAGTTGAATTTGATCTGCAAAAATGATTGGACAGGTTTGGTTCACATGAATAAATTAGACTACTGGGGGATCCCGTTTCGTTGCATGGTCTGCAAGGAGGTGGGACACTTAAAAAAAAACTTGCCCAAGAAAATAAAATAAAAAATCAACGTGGAAGGAGGGATGGATGGAGGAAGATGAGGATGTTGGTTTTACTATTGAGGAGGAAGCAAATGTTATGGAAGGGGACTCATTAATCGACTCAATGAACTCGACTATGCTTCTAGGTAAGTTAAAATTACACTCCCATGCTCTCTTTCATTCCCTTTCTTTTAGAATCTTTTGTTATTTATGCTTTGATTGGAAGAAAATATAAAATAAAAAAAAAAAAAATCAGTTTGTTAGATCTCTTTCTTTCCTGACATTTTCTTTGCATTGTTATTTGAAAAAGAAAAGAAATTAGCATAGTGTTGTGTTTTCTTCTTATCTTAAAAGCATTTCAAATATATATATATATATATATATATATATAATCATTCTTTGCCAGTGTTCATATAAGTTTCATCATTTTTCGCAAGAGTCTTAACACCATCAATTGCACTACTGTACCTTTTTTAGTAAATCAAGCCATTAAAAAGAACGTTAATTAAAAATTACTAGAGTTTATGTTTGTAGGGTCCATCAACTAGATTAGGCTAGAGCCTTGATTTAGGTTGGAGAGGAAACTCTTCAAGGCTATAAAACAAACATACAAGTCTGTGCTAAGGAGTGTAGAATTCCAGTAACGTGGAAATTATCTGGGACCCCCCTCTAACACAGGGGCTAAACACAAGGTCGTGTGTGGAAAGGTAGCAGAGATAACCCCTCCAAATTCGGACCAAGCGTAGTGGGGAACGCATATAGAGGACATGTCTTGGGATTTCATTGATCACATTTGCCACAAAGATTCATTGGTCTCGAATCCATTCGAGTTCCTCAGTCATATTTCAAAACACTTTCTTTCGATACCCTTGATAGGTTTCAAGCTTGATACCCTACTCATTGCGGTCCACCCGACTATCAACTGTACCCTCCTGGTGATTGTTCACGAGATGGCAACCTAGTTGCCTTTATTTTAGGGACTTACACAGGTGACCACGGGGGTATACCACAGTACCTAGGGAAAACATTGGGCCACGCTTTGCAGAGTATACCTGGAGGGTTCTTCCGTATTCGAGTTTCACTTGCACCGATAAGTTGTTGTAGTGTTGGTTGGTCTAACTGTTCTTCCAACTAGTTAGTCGTTTGCTTGATTTGCCTTTAGGAACTTTTAGTGCGTGCTCTATGCTCCCTAGTTTTCCATAATGAGTTAGTCAGTTGTGGCTTTGGGTCTCTGACCTAGGGTGGTAGACCGCCCACTCCACCGGTTGAGAGGAATTTTTCAGTCTTCCCCTTGGAAATGTGGAGCCACCTCTTTATAGGCGTTGTTTTGATAACACCAGTTCTTCAGAGTCAGTGTGTGAGACATTTACGGACTTGAACAATATCGCAAAGGGAAAACTTGTTCATAATATATTCATGGCTAAAGTTCCCGATGGTACCAACCAAGGAACCCCTTCGCAAGGGGATTTTTGTGCTTTTCCTTTCTTTGGAAACGTGGGCGTCCCTTTGATGGCCACTTTGTACATTCCTGGGTTGAATGTGGGATTACCGATTTGGTTGGGTACCATTCCAAATGTACCAAATTCTCTTGACACTTCTCAGTTAAGAAATCTATGTCATGGGCACCCTATTGATGTTTCTTCATCAGCAAAGTCTTCTCCTCCTCCTTCTCCCACCTCTGGTAAAAGTACAGTTACTAGTAACCGAAAGTCTAAACGAAATAGAAAGAGGAAGAATAGGAAGAAGAAATCACCAACCTCTCCGAGTCATGTTGGAGATAGGTCGACAACCTCTACAATTCACGTTGAAGAACAGCACCCAGCCTCTACAAGTTATGCTGGGGGCACATACCCACCCTCTGCAAGTCATGTTGGGGGAAAAAGTCTTGTCACTGCTAGTCATACTGGTAATAGGTTTGTAGCCTCTACAAGTCATGTTATCGACCCATCACTAAAATATGCAAGTCATGTTGGATATGTGCAACCAACCACTACTAGTCATGTTGGGGGAATTAATTCTATTGAGAAACCTAGACGAATATGACATAAGCCTAAGTTCCCTTGTAAGCTTTGCAAGGGAGATCACCTTACTCATTCGTGCCCTGACATTCTAGAGGTACAAATATTGTAGTCCCTGTCTGCAAGATCTTCTGATTCTGAGTCTTTTGAGGTTTCCTCGTTGTCTATTCAACCATTGGTTGAGAAAGTGGTCACGCTGATGAAGTCATTGACTGATCCCACTCATCTTTTGGGGGGTGAGGTGCCTTTAGACCTTGTAGTCTCTCAGTCTATTCAACCATTGGTTGAGAAAGTGGTCATGTCGATGCAGTCATTGGTTGATCCCACTCCTCTTTTGGGGGTTAAAGTGCCTTTAGAACATGTAGTCTCACAGCCTATTTATCCATGGGTTGCGAAAGTGGTCATGCCGATGTAGTCATTGGTTGATCCCACTCCTATTTTGGGGGGTGAGGTGCCTTTAGACCTTGTAGTCTCTCAGCCTATTTAGCCATTGGTTGAGAAAGTGATCATGTTGATGCAGTCATCGGATAATCCCACTCCTCTTTTGGGGGGTGAGGTTCCTTTAGACCATGTAGTCTCGCATCCTATTCAGCCATTGGTTGTGAAAGTGGTCATGCCAATGCAGTCATTGGTTGATCCCACTCCTCTTTTGGGGGGTGAGGTGCCTTTAGACCATGTATTCCTGTAGCCTATTCATCCATTGGTTGCAAAAGTGGTCACGTCGATGCATCCATCGGATAATCCCACTCTTCTTTTGGGGAGTGACATGTCTACCGACTATGTTTTTAGCATTTGCAGTTCAATACTTCCAAAACAAGGGGGCATTCCGCTCATTCCAAGCACACCCTCTCCAAGCCCTAGGATGGTTTCCTTTGGTTGGAATGACCTTGTTGAGCCTCATCTTCCTTCCTCCACACCCTTTCAAATAAGGTTTGAAGTTAATTCAACAAACATTTATTGATGTATTGTGGATGAAGGAGCCTCTGCAAGTATTTTATCCTCCTCGGTTTGGAAAGTCTTGGGATCTCTCGAGATTTTGTCTTCTTCACATGAAATTTTGGCTTTTGACAGACGTCCTAGTGAATATTTGGGGGTTCTTCCTCAATTACCTATCTCGTTAGGTGGGAATATTGTCCTTGTTGATGTTATAGTGGTGCAAGGCCTGTTAGATTTCAATATGCTTCTCGGGCATGATTATGTATATGCTATGAACATTGTGGTATCTATGCTCTTCTGGGTGATGCATTTCCCTCACAATGGAAGCATTGTCACTATCAACTAGCTATCATCTGATAATCACCATCCTAATTCGGTATTATTTCAGACTACCCCTTTATATGTTCCTAGCATTCATGTAGGCTCTACCCCACTACAGGCTAATTATGTGGCATCTTATCCTCAGTGTTCAATTGCTTATGAGTAGGAACCTGTGCAATCATGTTTTCCTTATCGAGACTTGGAATCAACAATTTATCCATTGGTGTATCCAATGGGGGCATGGGAGCCCTTGCTTCCCCCTCCTGGTCCAAGTGGGCTTGAGTATCCTTCTGAGTCTGATCTCATTGTTAGTATATCCTCAAGCCCTCATGATCGTGATTCTTCGTTGATAGACTCTACCAGTTCTCGCCAGAACCTCCATCGTCATATGGAGTATGCTCAGTTTACTTCACCCTTTGGGACTGTCAACCCTCATTTGCATTATTTCTTTGAGTTTGAATTTCCTTCAGATGAGGCTATCCTAGAAGCCATGACTACGGTTTCTATACCGTAGAAGGAATTGCACCGTGGTTTGTGTTTTCTTCCCTTCAGGGAGACTTCCCAAGTTGACTATCAAAGAGACTGATCCAAGTGGATATTGGTGGCCGCCCACCTATTCCACTTGGACCTCCACCATTGCTTCTTTCAGTTTTTCAGTTTTCGCACAGTTTACTATTTTTAGCAGTTTTTCGGGTCCTGAACTTCTGGAGCCGTTTTGAGGCCCTAAACGACGTTTTTTGGGGTATGTTGCAGTTAAATTTTGTCACAAATGTTGTATTCCTCGGATAGATCTTTCCAATGGGCTATCATACGCCTAAAACGGATATGGTATGCAAAAGTTATGACCCCGGGAAGTTGATGTACCAACTTACCCAAACGGGGCCCACATGACTTTTGGCACTTCATCTCCTAGGGTTAGGTTTTTGGATGTCTAGGACTTTTGGCATTCCCGTTTATTGTAAAAGGGTCTTCAGAGCCTCATGGTAATCATCTTCTCATGGATGCGAGTAGCGGCCACATCTCTTCTCAGAGATAAGCTACCAGCGCCCTAGCTAGTTTATTTCCATTCCGTCTGTAAGCATATTTCAGTCATTTGTTATTAATGAAATGAAGTCTTATTTCTGCTACATCTCTGTGTTTATGTGTATTTCTGCATTTCAATGTGTTCCTACATAGATCCGGATCAGTGGTATCAGATCAATCTACTCATTCTCGATCCTTCTTTGCATGTCCCCAACGAGATCGGGGTATAAGGAGTTGGGGCTCGATCTAGTTGAACCTTTGCAAGATCAGCCTCGCAAACCCCGACGACCGCCCATGGGGGAAGAAAAGAAAGATGAGGGAGCAGGAGATCCTATCAAAATGTTGCTCGAGGAAGCCCTCGAGAAACAAAGGAAGGCGATGATGGACAACTTTGCCCAGATTCTTCAACGGATTCCGGCTGGCGGTGCATCGACATCCAACAGCCACTCTCGAGGTGCCACTCCTTTTAAGGTACAAGTAAACTTTGACATTCCCATATTTGACGGCCAAATAGATGTAGACGTCATAGATAGATGGTTGAATCTGTTAGAAGGATATTTCTTGGTTCATGACTTTTCCGACCGAGAAAATATTATTTTCGCACTCCTCAAAGCCGCCCCCCATGTCAAGGACTGGTGGGAAACCTACTCGGAGAAAGAGGGCGAGGGAGAACCCTCTTTGTTCTCAGCTGCACCCACTTGGAATTCTTTTCGAGATGCCATCAAGGAACAATATTATCCCATGGGGAGCTATGAGGACAAATACATACAATGGACTACGCTGCGGCAACAAAGGGACCAAGATGTGCATGAGATGACGAATCTGTTTCATACCCTACGCACAAAGTTGGGTATCAAAGA
>ML787756.1:488408-504084 GCA_009831015.1 Picea engelmannii | reverse complement strand
CATTACCTTTCCAGCAAGCCATACAGTGTATGCATTTCAACAATTCAAGGGAATCCATTGCTGGGAGGGGCTTGCACAAAATTTTCAAAGGCACAAGGTAAGCCGTAAACATTAAATTTGTTTAATTTTGAGAAATAAACAAATTGTAGCAAATTCCCCTGGAAAAGAATGAATTTACATGCAAAATTAAGTGTCGTATTAATTGTAAATGAGATGCTTACTGTTTAGCCGAATTTGATGGACGAATTTAAAAATAATCTGTTCATCAACCCTTCAAATTTGGTAAATTTTGAAATTCATGGTGGAAAGTAGCAAAACATGGTGACTTAGGCTATCACAAAAAGGGAAGTTGACCTAAATACTATAGGTGGGAGCAGCTGTAGTCCGCTGTGGAAAATGGACAACGGCTCTAAAATATAGCAATGGTGATTCCAGCAATCATAAACACGACACCTCAACTTGTACAAGCAGCACTTTCACTGGAAATTTCTCAGAAAGACAACCTGAACTGAATTCTGCTACATTAGGTTCAATGTGCAAGGCAAATACACAGCAAAATGTAGGCTGCAGAAAGTTGGCACTAATAGGGATAACTTAAACACTCTTGAAGCCATCCTGAAAAAGAAAACACTTACCAGTGCAGGGCTGTAAGGCCAAGCTGTGGTGTATGTAATCAGCCGACAATGCTTGTAAAGTGAGCTGACCTGTAGGTAGTAAGAATGGGCTGACTTTGGACTCCAAACCATGTCAACTAACAAAAGGAAACTGACTTGAATGTTTTGATGAAGTTGGGAGCCAATGTAACCAAGTAACAAGGAAGTCAACTTTAGTTCAAATTAATCCAGGAAATGTGACAGGCAGTACACACTACAATAGCTAAGCACATTCTTGGAAATGGACCTCTTAAACTCACACGTCACCTATTAGTCCGCCCACGCACCTTGTATTAAAGTTAATGTGAGAATAATAATGGTCAATTAGATATTAGACATAGGCATTAATAAAGTCATTTTGACTTTAGGTTATATTATGCTTTTATGTTTTATTTCACTTTAGTGTGTATCTCAATCTATCCCACATCCATAAAGTGGATTAACTCGTTACTCAACTAGTATGTAACCTTTTATAAAAAGGCTTTCACTTCTTGTTTTAATCAATGCAATATAGAGAACATTCTCGAGTTATCTTGGTTTTCTCTATGTGTTCAATTTTCATGTTATCATGATATGGTATCAGAGCTTGGTTAAATCCACGAAGTCTGTGAGAGCGTGAAGACCAAGGGACTGTTGCGAGTAGAGATGGATTGAGGGATCGCTAGCGTAACACATCAAAGAGCCAAAAAGGTTTTCGAATCAGCCAAAACTAGGGATTGATTTGCCATTTTTATTAAGGAAACGCCATACAGACCAAGCTGTACGACCATACAGCCGCCAAGCAAAAACAGCCACACAATCCGTACAACTGTACAGTGCTGAAAATTTGAGCCACCAAGGAATTTGCTCAACCACATATGTTGTATGGCACCGACAAAGAAAAATTTCCAGCTGCCAAGGGAAATTCAGCCATATGGATGAGCCACCAAAGAAAAACTCAGCTATAGTTTACAAAATTGACAGTACGAACCAGCCGCCAAACAAAATCAAGTCACACGTGCAAAAATTGACCATACGGACACCGCCAAAGGAGTTTCTTGGCCAAAAATCTGAATTGTATGGCTTGTCTGACAATCGATCACTAAAATTTCTCATATTTCTTGACAATACCGATGAATAGAAAGCAGTTTTAAGCTCTTCCTACCTATATTGCTGCCCAAACTTGCAGATCTTGAAGATTAAGCTATTGTTTTGATGACTTTCAACAGATCCAATAAGAAATTTACAGAAACCTGTGTGTTTTGGTGTTATTTTTGAGCAGATTTCTCAAAATCTGTGTATTGGCATTGTTTATGGACAGAGTTATCAAAATCTGTGTTTGTTCAGTGATACGCGGTTGCTACAAGTGTTTAGAGACAATATACAAGTGTTCCTACTACAAGATTGCAGATTGAGGGAGGGAAGAACAAGGATTTTCAGCATTTTGCTCTACTTTTGTTTATATTTCTGCATTTTGACTTGTACCAATGGCCTCTGTAAATTTTTCAAGCCTATGTGACGGCGGTCCTAATGTTCTTTCATTAAATAACTCAAAACAAAATTTATTTAACGGCAGAAAATTAAATTTTTGAACATTGCATCCATCACACAACAGCTAAAAAATAAACGGCAGAAGAAATAAAACACATTCACATGGATTTCTCCTTTTAATCAGTTTTTCATTCCTTTGATCAAAGCTTATAAGGTGACCTCTGCAGCCTGCGTTAACCAGCAGCTGTATGATCATTAAATCACCTCAAACAGCAATGCACGGCCTATGTAAAAGAGGGTACAGCAACCACAGTATGCCCTGCTCTGTTTCTACCTTTCTTGGACAGCAAACCGCTCTTTCTCTCCTCTCAACAGCTATAACACACTCCAACAATCCACAGAAGATAGTGTACGGCCAGATCTGAAGGTATACAGCATGTGCATAAGAAAAAAAGGCAACTACAGCAGTGGTACGACCTACTAGTATATTCCCAGTCTCTTTAGCAATCTGCTCTTCTTCTACTGGAATGCATTCTTCCCTCTTCCAACTCTCTTGCTCTCTTCTCCTCTGAGGTCAACCTCTCCCATCTTGTCCATTTTATGCTTTGGGAGAAGATAACTAATCTCCTCAATCCTAACTGCCACCTATCTCAATCATAAGATGTACAGTGAAGATTAAATCCTAATCTAAGTCACTAATGTTCTATAACTTCTAGAACATATTTAGATTCCCAAGACCGAGTTGACTTCAAAACATTAAATTTTCACTATTTTTTTTCAAATGAAATTACAAGATAAAATTAGTGACCGCTTTTCCAAGGTGGTCACCAAAGATATGCAAAATGTTCCTACTCAAGCTGCATTTCTCAACACTTCCTCTTAGCGAGGAAGGAATTCTACACCAATCCAAATCTATCTCTGAATGCTTCAAACTTCCCTTTTGCTAAGGGTTTGGTCAGAATATCAACTACCTGCTGATCTATGTGAATATATTGGAGTTTCATTGTTCCCTTCTAAATCATGTCACATATGAAGCGATATATGATCTCTATGTGCTTGGACCTGTCATGAAACATTGGATTCTCAGAGAATTTGATACAACTCTAATTATCATAGTAAATGACAATGGGGTCCAACTCTTGATCAAACAATCCTACAAGTAACTTGCGAAGCCAGATGGCGTCACAACTAGCAATACTAGTTGCCATATATTCTACCTATGTTGAGCTATGTGCCACAAAAGCCTGCTTCTTGTTGAACCAGGATATCATCATTGATCCCAAGCAAAAGCCACCCTAAGGTGCTCTTCTTGTCTATTACTGTACGGCCTGTCCAATCTAAGTTTGAATACACCTATTACTTCACTTACCATCTCCAAGATATCGCAAACCATACTCCATTGTCCCCCTCAAGTATCTAAGCACATGTTTTGCTACTACCCAAAGCTCCAGCCTTGGCTCCACCATGAATTGACTCAAGGTGTTCACTGAAAAACATATATTTGGTCTAGTGTTGACCAAATACATCAAAGAACCTATCAACTACATGTACAACGTTGGATCCACCAACTCTGAATATGAAGTTGTCACCTTCTTCAAATTAGTGATTATGGGTGCGGCCATAGGTTTGTAGTCCTCCATCCAAAACCTCTTCAGGATCTCAACTACATACTTACCTTGCCCAAGAAAAATCTCTCACGGTTTCTACCAAACCTCCAAACCCAAGAAGTAATGCATCATGTCGATGTCCTTCATCTCAAACTCAACCGCCATGTCTACTTTGCACCCTACAATGAGATTCTTCGCACCTGTAAGAAACAAGTCATTTACATACAACACTAAAATGAAAAGATCAGTCCCAACAAATATATAATATAAGTTAGGATTTGCTTGGCTTTTGGTGAAGCCCATACTATGCAAATATCCATCTATCCTGGAACACCTTGCTCTCGGTTACTACTTGAGTCCATACAAGGCTTTCTTAAGCCTACAAACATGGAACTCTTTCCCATTTATCTCAAAGCCCTAAAGTTGCTCTATGTACACGTCTTCCTAAATGATCTCATTAACGAAAGTAGTCTTCACATCCATCTGATGTATCATCCATCCCATAAATGAAACTAAGAACATAACTACTCTAATGGAAGTGTACCTAGCACTGGAGCAAATGTCTTCTCATAGTCCACTACCTCTTTCTGGGAGAACCCTTTCACCACTAACCTCACCTTCAATTTCTCAATGCTACCATCTTCTACACGCTTGATCTTGTGGAGCCACCCAGAGCAAATGGTTCTCATGAAGCTGGGAATCCATCTAGTGCCATGTTCACCAGCATTGCATCTACAACCTTCTTCACAACTACTACAAGTTGATCGTGAATTTGTGTGACCTTCATAAGGTAATTGGTAACTAAATTATGGATCTGAGTTTGTGTCACAATATCATCTTTTTGTTTATGTTCCCACTCTGATAGAAGCTAACCAAGGCATCGAACATCTCCTTTGTCGTCTTCTTCTCGGATATATGAGAGATCAAATGATTCTTTATGGTGCCCATGATCATTTGTTTGGCCTTCACTTCCTTCTTCTTATGAGTTGCCAACTGTTGTGGATCTGTAGGCAAAGGCACAACATCCTTGACAATATCCCAAAGATCATTTTCTTCTAATAAAAGTGTAACCCTCATTTTCCATGCAAGAGATTTGAGGCACCATCCAGTCTATCCTCGAACCTAAGGATAGTTGAGGCCATCTCTGATATCTAATGAACAAACTCCCAAATCTGAAAATTAGTCCTTAAAAAAAGGAATATTGAAACCCTCTAAATGTTGGTACTTCTTTTCAACAGTTCATTTACTGTTGTAAATCCTTGAGAATCTCAATCAGAGAAGCTACTCTAATACCATGTAAATTTTTCAAGCCTAGGTGACTGTTGTCCTAATGTTCTCTCATTAAATAACTCAAAACAGAATTTATTTAAAGGCAAAAACTCAAACTTTTGAAAATTGCATCAATCACACAATAACTGAAAATAAATAGCGGAAGAAATAAAACACATACACAAGGATTTCTCCTTCTAATCAACGTTTCGTTCCTTTGATCAAAGCTTACGAGATGATCTTTGCAGCCTACATTAACCAACAGTTGTACGATCATTAAATCACCTCAAACAATAGTGTACAACCTATGTAAAAGAGGGTACAGCTACAGCTGTACAGCTTGCTCTGTTTCTGCCTTTCCTGGACAGCAAACCACTCTTTCTCCCCTATCCACAGCTACAGCACACTCTAACAATCCACAAAATACAATGTATAGTCAAATCTGAAGATGTACGACCATATCTAAAGATGTACGGCCAGATCTAAAGGTGTAAGGCCTGTGCATAAGAAAAAAAGGCAGCTACAGCAATGATACGACCTATTGGTATATTGTTGGTCTCTTTAGCAATCTGCTCTTCTTCTACTTGAATGCACTCTTTCTTTTTCTAGCTCTCTTGCTCTTTTCTCATGTGAGATTGACCTCTCCCATCTTATCCATGTTATGCCTTGAGAGAAGATAACTAATCTCCTCAATCCTAGCTGCCACCTATCTCAATCATGAGATGTATGGCTAAGATTAAAACCTAATCTAAGTCACTAATGTTTTAGAACGTTACATTCAAATTCCTAAGATTAGGTTGACTTCAAAACATTAAACTTTCACTTTTCTTTTTATTTTTGAAGTGAAATTAGAAGATGGAATTAGTGACCACTTTTCTGAGGTGGTCACCAAAATAATGTTTTGAACCACTTCCTGCACGTTCACACTGAAACCTATGCAAAAAGTTTATGCTTGAACTACATTTCTCGACAGCGTCTTTACCGAACGTCATGCTGGAAGGCAACCAAAGATTCTCTAGTAAGAACTACAATATGTGGAAGTAGCATATGTTGGCCATATTCGAGTACAAGTGCTAGGATGATATCATCCTAGGTAAAGATACCCAACCAACAGCTATGGGTGGAGACCATGACAAGTATGATGAGCAAGACAAAGAAGCAGTAATGCTAATCAAGTTGTCCATAATAGACTAAATGCTTCCTAAAGTCCAGACAAGGAAGACTTCGGCAGCGATTTGGAAGCATTTGCGAGAGTTGCACGAGACTTTGATTAAGGGCAGAGCCTTCTTCCTGAAGAATATGTTGTTTTTGATCATGATGGGTGAGAATGCATCAATGCAGGAGCAATTACTCAAGATCAAAGATATCAAAGAACAGTTGTTGGCCATCAGTCAGAAAATGGAAGAGTGCATGATGGTCATTGCATTGAAATGCTTACCACATGCTTATGAGCACTTTATTGAGATCCTCGACATCACCACTACAAATGTTGACCTAAAGACTGAAGAGCTACAGAATAAGCTCCTATAGTAGGACAAATGGAAAAACAGTTCAATAGCAACAATAAAGCATGGAGAATAAAACATGCCTTTGTAGCCAATGTCAAGGGCAAAGGCAAGTGGGAAAAGAAGAAAGGACAAGGCAACAGTGAGGATGCAACCAAAAGTCTAAAGAACATCACATGTCATTACTGTGGCAAGGTGGGCCATATGAAGAAGCACTATAAAAAGAGGTTGGTTGATCAGAAAATCAACTAGTGAGGGCCTTAGCATAAGGCTCATGTCGCAGAGCATACAATAGAGGAGTCATGATGCAGGGGCATCACGGTCATCCTAGGGATGACACGGCAAAGGCGACTGTGGTACGTGACAGAGCTATTACAGCAATGATTAAGTGTTGTAGGAAATAGATAGTGACAGAATGTGATAGACTGCAGGAAATAATAGCAGTGTTGGAGATCAAATGAATGTTGCAGAGTGTGGTATTGCAACAAACAAGGCGTTGCTACAGGATGGACGCATAGATATGTTTTTTTGATGGACATGTTGCTACAGAGGACAAGTGTGTGAGAGGAGAAGAAGAACCATTACAGAAGCAGGAGCAGACATGTTGAAGGGAGCACACAATCGTATGTGGAAGTTGGAAGGTCATGTGCAGGTGAAGAGTCATCAAAGAAAGAACGAATCAAAAGACGGAAGATGAAAGGGTGTCAAGAGTCGGTTGAGGAAACTGAAGCGAACAGTTTCTGAAGGAATAAAACACAACATCGAAGAGCTTGCAATGGGAGCTTGCAGAGGTGGCAAGAGGACAGGTCACGCGAGACAGTGAGAGAGAGAAGTGGTTGAGGTTGCCATGGCCTTTTTGGCAACCCAACGGAGATTGTACTCATGTACGGCCATAAATCCGATGTATTGTATTGTATTGTATGCAAATAAATAAAAGAATTAAAGTTTTCTATATTGAAGCCTGTGCAAATGTATGGATGAGTATGTGTTAGTTTGTTGTGTTATTTGCATGTTTGATGAATTTACATTTCCTTGCCTGGATAATTATACACCTAAGTGATGCCTATCACAATCGAGAATAGTCATGTTATGATATTGTTGTGCAGGTGGCATGGGTTTGTAGATGACCATGCTTGATTTGTGATCATTTGCAGGTGGGTGCGGGTCTGGGAGAGACCGTGCACTTGGACTAATGATTCCTTGTATATGTGTGCAGATCTCTGAATTTGTGAACTAACCATGGTCAATGTATGATGCCTGTGAGGGAGCATTTCTGTTTGGATATGAGACTAAGTGTAGAGAGTTATGCCTAAGCACAAAAGGATATCTACAGTATTGTTGAAGAGCTCAGTGTATGATGCCTGTGAGGGAGCATTTCTGTTTGGATATGAGACTGAGTGTAGAGAGTTATGTCTTAGCACAGAAGGATATCTACATCCCTTAGATCTGAGAGGTCTGCATATGAAGATGTGTTCCCGGTGTTAGAATATTGTGCTCGTTTACCATAGACAATGCTACACCATTGTCACCCAACCATCGGCACAAAGCCACCCTCGAGCACCTTAACCTTTGATAGATAGAATGATTCCAAGAAACCACACTAGAACCAACAGATAAACCAAGAGAGCACACCTTTTCCAAGGTAGCGCATAAGTAAGAGTACCAAAAAGGCTGAACAAGAGTGTGTTGCACCACTGTAGTTGTTGTTGCTCCTCTTCCAGACGTGCGCACTACTTTTACTGCTACTGCACTTCTAAGATATGCACACCAACTGAGTGAGTGTGTTTTTCCAAATGAGCTAAAGCACCTTCTATTTATACTAATATGGCCAGTTGAACAGGTGTCTCTTCAAGCAAGGTCGACCTGTCCTTTTCTGCATATAATACTTCAATATTACTTATTTTGCTGAGCCGACTTGTCTTCCAGGGTTTTCACACATCTGTTTAGGTTTTCTCTTGCTTCCGGAATATTCTATTATAGTCAATGGTTTATCCATCGAGGTTAATACCTCCAGCAAATACCAAAACATCAACACAACCTCTTAGCTAGGGAGGTATTTAACCATGATGTTCCCTTCTGGTCTTCATAGCCTTGCTTGCTATGCCATGATCCTCTCGTCATGGTTACGCGGATCATGCTATTGATAGCATCATTATGTCACACATGGCTACACCCATGTGGACCTGTCAATCTCGTCTAGGGGCCACAACCCACTAGAGAACACTAGAGCTACACCTCGTAGTGTGTCACCATCATCGTCATGGGCTACACCTGCATGACGTGCTCACCCATGTCGTGAGTATCATCATTATTATCATCATTATCCATCCATCTCACATGGCATGGGCAAGACCTACATGATCTTGTAGACTGATAGCATCACCAGAGCTACACAGGCTATCTATAATCACCCAGATCATATTACAAGCAACGCCATCACAGCCATACAGGTTCTCGACTACGCTACTAGTGTACCAAAATGTCTCATTAGTGTAGAAGCAACTCGGCATACCAGACCATCTCATTGGAGTAGCCTACAGCTCAGCATAAATCCTACAACTCGGCACAAGGCCTACAACTCGGCATGAAGCCTACAACTCAGCATGAATCCTACAACTCGGCACAAGACCTACAACTCGGCACGAAGCCTACAACTCAACACGAAGCCTACAACTCGACATGAAGCCTACAAGATCCTTCTTTTCAAATTCTACCATCAACTCCCTCTAACTGAGAGAATCCTCGAACCACGCTTCCATCTGTTGCATGCCCCTATGCATCCTGCAAAGTGTCACGAAAACTTGCTTCTTCCTAATCACCGACTCCCTCTGAGTCCTTTCAAGTCTTGCTTTTTGTGGTAACCTTCCTGGAATACGTAGGATAACCTGCCCGAAACAAGAACAACAAGAGAAAAAGTATTTCCAATATAATAGCATTTTATATAAGAACGTATCGATTTCATGGTAATTCATTATAGCATTACCAAGGTGTCCTGCCTGAGAACAAGAACAAGAAATATCTCCTAGAGGAGATGTTAGTTCATATTGCAATTAAGTACAATAAGCATTTATATTTATAGTACATGCTACTAAGTATTCATTTGTTCCTGACATTAATAAAATCTAAAGGATTGCAATACTTAAGCAACAATAAAAATATCAAACTTGGTATGCAAGCCTGGAGTCTGGCTATTGTTCCGCTTGAGTTGCTTGACAAGTATTCTTTCCAACCTGGAGAGTGTGTTGTTCCTCTGAATGTATTAGATCTGAGATCTTTTTGGCTCTACGACTGCTTCTTGGACAAAGATCCCTTCTCTTTCCAGAGATTTAAATCTGCAGTAGTTGCTTTTTATTGTTTCTCCTACTCCACGTTCATGTGCTTGGAAGCTCCAAAAATCAAACTCTTCATCCTTTGACGCCTGCTCTTCAATCTATGGTTCTGTAATTTTGCCCTTTGTTCAATGCAAGGATGATGTCAATCCTTGTCTTCCATGCTCTACCAAGAGACCATGCTTCTATTGCGCCACTCTGATTTTATGGAGGAAGTCGTGATTGTCTTTGACTTTGACCTTGACCAGTCAAACATTGACTTTGACCCAAAAATTCAACTTTGACATTTTTTATGGTTGAGGGCACCAGGAGATGCGTTGGGTTAGGGTGCACTAGGATATCCAAGAATTATGCCAAACGCTTCATTAAAGTGCCCAAACAATCAGGTTAGGGTTTGTTGTTGCTGCAAGATCAGAAACCCTAGCTGCAACTGCAATTGTGCTACAACAAGCTTGATAGAGAGTTGTGGATCTACCTTCCAATGGTTAGACAGTTCCGAAGGTGGTGTGGGCCCATAACCTGTTAGAATATTATGCTCGTTTACCATAAACAATGCTACACCATTGTCACCCAACCATAGGCACAAAGCCACCCCCGAGCACCTTAACCTTTGCTAGATAGAATGATTCTGGGAAGCCACACTAGAACCAACAGATAAACCAAGAGAGCACACCTTCTCCAAGGTAGCACACAAGTAAGAGTACCAAAAAGGTTGAACATGAGTGTGTTGCACCACTGCAGTTGTTGTTGCTCCTTTTCCAGACTTGTGCACTACTTTTGTTGCTACTGCACTTCTAAGATATGCGCACCAACTAAGTGAGTGTGTGTTTTTCCAAATGAGCTAAAGCGCCTTCTATTTATACTAATCTGGCCAGGTGAACAGGTGTCTCTTCAAGTAGGGTCGACCTATCCTTTTCTCCATATAATACTTCAATATTACTTATTTTGTTGAGCCAACTTGTCTTCCAGGGTTTTCACACATCTGTTTATGTTTTCTCTTGCTTCTGAAATATTCTATTCTAGTCAAAGATTTATCCATGGAGGTTAATACCTCTCACATCTACCAAAACATCAACACATGGTTGATAAGTTAATCATTGATTCAAGGTTGTATGTGGCACAATCGAAGGGTGATGTTGCACCAGAGGTAGCACAGAGGGTTCTAAATAGAAGTTGTTGTAGAATGCATGATATCGGCATGGGTTTCATGTTGCGGCAAAAGGTGTGTTGCGGCAGAAGACACATTGCAGTATAGACGTGTCACAACAAAAGAAGTGTTGCAACAGAGATGTATTGTAGCAAAGGTGTGTCACAGTACAAGACGTGTTGGAGCAAAGGCGTGTCACAGCAAAGATGGGTTGCAACAGAGACATGTCACAGCAGAAGACTTGTTGCAGCAAAGACATGTTGCGATAGAGGCGTGTCACAGCAGAAGACATGTTGCAGCAAAGACGTGTTGCAGCAGAAGCATATCACAGCAAAGACGTTTTGCAACAGAGGCGTGTTGCAGCAAAGGCGTGTCACAACAGAAGATATGTTGCAGCAAGAGATGTGTTGCAGCAGGAGGCGTGTTCCAATAGAAGGTGTGTTGAAGCAGAAGTGTGTCACAACAGATGACATGTTGCAGCAGGAGAGGTGTTGTAGAAGGAGATGTGTTACAACATGAAACGTGTTGTAGCAAGTGAATGTGTCGTTTTTTGGTTAATACAGACTAGTGTTTTGTAGTATCTATTTGTTGGTGATACAAGAAGCAGAGATGGATATGCGAGAACAGATGCACAACCTAGGGTTGGGCATGATTGAGTTGACAAATCAGAGAAATGTAGCAACAAGGAAGAAGCTTTAGGGCAGTTGTGGTCCCAATTATGCACAACTCAAGGAATGATTCTATTGCATATGTACTCTTAAGACAGGGGGTGGACGCCCTCTGCATCAAGTGGTATCAGATCATGGTTTAGCTCTAGGATGGAAGAAACTGCAACGTATGAAGTTAGCTTCAAATATGGGAGGAAAGAATTGAATGGATATGAGAGTGAGTTACACTCCTGAGGATTGGTTTCCTTCTAGTGTTCTTATGTAACCGTGATAGAAAGAAGACCTGGGAGAATGTGGTTTCAACTTGTGTTACTGAAAGAAGAATGGTGGGAGGCAGGGCTGAAGAAAGGGCCTGTGAAGGGTAGTCTAGTTGAGGGCTATGAAATAACTCCCGAGTTCTTCGTAAAGATGAGCAAGACAAGGAGGTGCAGAATCCAAGAGTTATAATGGAGGAAATGGAGGGATAGCAGATGTCAAGGTGAAGTTGTTGAATGGGAAAAGATTGAGCTGTGAGAAGATAGCCAAGAACAGAACATTGCCTAAAGCAAAGTCTAGAAGGTTACTGCTAAGCAGATGGTAGTTGTGGTGGTGGTTATCCATGACTATTATCATAGGATGAAAGAGACAGCGTGGGTCATGAGAGGATTCACGAGATGACAGTTGTGGTGGTGGTTATCCATGATTGTTATCTTGAGATGAAGGCATGGTCATTGGAAATGAGTGAGGGTGATTGCGAGAGGAATGTAGTTGGAAGGTTTCCTGGATTGGAAGTTGGGCTCAAATGTTCTGAGGAGCATGTTGGTAGCAGTGAGAGCATTGTTGTCGGATGGTGGCTAGTGGATTTGAGTGGACCTGAATCTAAGAGAAATGATGAAGAACGGAGATGCAAAAAATTATAGCAGTAGAAATTAGAGGCACATGTGGTTGTGTGGGATGTGACGAAGAAAAGGAGGGAGTGAAGATGGAATTCTTGTTTTTTTCATTAATATGTTATTTGCTTGTTTGTAGGAAGAAAGAAATTTATGGCTGCAAATGGAAGCAAATGTACTTGGATGAGAAGAAGATGCAAAAGAATGATGATGTGCAAGAAAAGGAATCGCAGAGATTACAGCAATTGCAGAATCACAAGGTTGCAAATGATGAAGACGTTGAAGAGAATGCCCAAGTAGAAGATGACGTCGCGAAGATGAGTGACCTAAGGAGGAAGCATGGATGAAGTTGTTGAGTTGAAGATGGATGAACATATAGTTCTGAAGATGAAGTTGCTAAAGATGTCGCTAACAGAGAAAGGAGAAGATTCCAAATCTCTTGATGAAGAAGACATGCTACAGAGGAATGATTGAAGGATTGAAGGCTGTTGAGGACTAAGTGTGGAGGTGTTGCATGAAGAGAAAGGCTCTTGAAGCTGTCTCTGATAATTTGTCAATAATGTGTATACACTGACTAAATCGTCGACTGAGGTAGTCTGCGTGTGGTTGTGGATTGAGTCAAGGGAGGTGTAACATGGGAGCATGTGACTCCATGTTGTGTGGCTTCGAGCATGAGTGGTTCGCTGCACCGAAGGCACTTTGTACACTGCATGAGAAAGGGAAGTGGGATGTCCTAGATGGGATGTGACTCAAATCGAGTTGTGAAGGTGATGCGTGATTGAGGAGCACCTAACCAGTGTTTATGATAATGAAGAAAGATAGATAGAGAGTGTAGCAATATCGGAAGGTGAGCTACAACAGGAAGTTGAGTTGTAGCAGGAATGGGATGAAATTTCCAAATATCCATGGTGAGAGTATTGTTGTGTTGTTGCAAATGGAGGTGCAACAAGGGACAACAATGAGTTAGAAGAAAGAATGTGCAATAGAGGAAGATGTCTTGCAAATTGAAGCATATAGAAAATGAGGGTTGTAGAGTTGGGAGTGCAACAATGATGAAACTTGCATTTGGTAGCCATAGAAGTGAATGATTTACCTCATAAGCATGAGAGCATGCTTTCTTAAAAACCTAGGGAGTTTGATGCAGGGGCATCATGTCATCCTTGGGATGACACGACGAAGGCGGTTACAGTACATGACAGAGTTGTTACAGCAATGATTAAGTGTTGTAGGAAATAAATAGCGACAGAATGTGACAGACTGCAGGAAGTTATAGCATTACTACAGATCAAATAAATGTTGCAGAGTGTGGCAGTGCAGCAGATGGGGCGTTGCTACAGGATGGATGTGTAGACATGTTTCTTTGGTGGACATGTTGCTACAAAGGACAAGTGCGTGAGAGGAGAAGAGGAACCGTTACAGAAGCAAGGGAGGACATGTTGAAGGGAGCGCACAATCGTATGTGGAAACTGGAAGGTCGCGTGCAGGTGAAGAGTCACCGAGGAAAGGAGGAATCGAAAGATGGAAGATGAAAGGGCATGAGGAGTCGGCTAGGGAAACTGAAGCGAACGGTTTCTGAAGGAATAAAACACAGCATCGAAGAGCTTGTAGAGGCGGCGAGAGGATAGGTCGCGCGAGACAGTGAGAGAGAGAGAAGTGGTTGAGGTTGTCATGGCTTGACAACCCAACGGAGATTGTAAGCTCATGTACAACCATAAAGTCGGTGTATTGTATTGTATGCAAATGAATAAAAGAATTAAAGTTTTCTATATTGAAGTCTATGCAGATCTATGGATGAGTCTGTGTTAGTTTGTTGTATTATAATTTATTTGCATGTTTGATGAAATTACATTTCCTTGCCTAGATAATTATACACTTGTGAATGATGCCTATACAAGTCGAGAATAGTCATGTTATAATATTGTAGTACAGGTGGCATGGGTATGGAGATGACTGCTATCCCCACTTTTTAGGGATAACTAGGAGATCATGTCTCGAGGCCCACAGGTCCTAGACATGGAGTACCGAGAGCAGGATTGACCTAAGCATGGCCCTGGAGGGCCCACCTTTTCTTCTTCCATTGTCTTTGTCTTGTCAGCAGCAACAACATCCATCACCATCGACTTGGTCTTGTATCAGAAGAGGTTCTTGCTCCATGAGGTAATTAGTCCAGATATCATGGTATGTGTCGCATTTGATCATTAAAACCTTTAAATGTATGCATTTGATTCCTTTTATTTCTAACGACTGCTTGGATCTTACATTTGCCCACTTGACCATGTTTGGGGGGATTGACAGGGTGTCCTAGCAAGCCTTTGTCTGTAGGTTTTGGTTTGCCACTGGGGGGATTTCTGAAAAGCCATCGTCCGCTCCCATCATAGCACCACTCTTACATCTTGTTTCCTGCTCACCTATCCCATTCCCCTTGTCTAGGCATTGGGTTGACCTATTTCAGGACTGTACCTTACCTCGTGGGAAGAAGGGGCTAAAGGCCCAGAAGGTAAAAGCAAGCTGGTAAAAGATAAAAGCCTAAAAATGAACCTCGAGATGCTTCGCCCAGGGATCCCCAAGAAAGCAATAAAAAGCTTCTCAGCAAGAAACAAGAGGGACCCGAAGAAATAATAAAACAAGACCTAATCAGAGGATAGGGAGTCTCATCACGAGCCAGCCTATTAGGTCCATGGGTACCTAGCAGTATGACATTGCCACCAGCTGGTTACCACGCCAGGGCAGTGACTCTTGGTTGCATGGACAAGGGAAAGGGGGTCTCATCACGAGCCAGCCTTCCCATCTCTGCGAAAGTACTTGTGGGTAATGTTGTCAGCTCTGGTCACCATGCCAAGGCAGTGTCCCCTGATTAGCTTTTGAACAAAAAAAGCAAATAAAAGAATAAAGGCAAGAATGGGCTTGGAAAAAATGCATCCATGACAGGGACAGCTCACCTTCTACAAAGGCACCCACAGGTAACACGTTGCATCCTTGGCCCTTACTGCAGCCACATGCTTGGACATCCCCTGACCACATCATCCACTTACATGGCTTGGATGAGGTCTCTCTAGGAACTTTCCTTTTTCTGTGGACACTAGCCCAATAGGAAGCCTTGTCCTTTTCCCCAGACTTGTATTGTAGGCTTGTGTAACGTCTTTGAGCTATTGATTGATG